>NRSV01000012.1:545760-582882 GCA_002286855.1 Bipolaris cookei
GCAAGTATGGCGACGCTGTTTCGGGCTTGGCACGCAACCGCACCCACTATATCAGTAAAGAGACCTTCCTACCACTCTTTAAGACTGCTTTTGAGCAGTCTATTACGAAGGAGAATATCCAAGCTGGCTTCAGAGGTGCTGATCTAGCCCCAAACGACCCACAGGCTGTGCTATCTAAGCTTGATGTGGTAGTACAGACGCCACATCAATTGCCGCGACAGGTAGCCGCCTGGGAGGCGCAGACACCACGCAACGCGCGCGAAGTCGAGGCTCAAAGTGCTCTCATTTGACAGAGAGTAAGAAACCGCCCTGGGCCTTCTGCAAGTTCTCTTGACGAGAAGGTTGTGCAGCTGAGTAAAGGGGCTCAGCAAATAGCACATGAGATGACACTTATGAGGGAGGAAGTAGCTGCTCTTAGAGAGGCTCTAGATGCAACAAATAAGCGTAAGAGCCGCAAGCGGCGATACGTACGGACAGAAAAGACTCTTACTATAGGCAAGGTACAAGAGGTATTAGCTGAACAGGCGAGTAGCAGTCGTGGTGACGGTGAGAGTGCGTCGAAGAGGGTGCGAGGAGAGAGGCGGTGCGGGCGTTGCAAGCAGACTGGACACAACGCTCGTACCTGCGCAGTTGAGATAGATAGTGCAAGTGATAGTGGCGATTCTAATAATTAATTTGGTATATTATAATAGTTTATTGACTGTGATAAAAGTGCGTGATAACGTATCAACGTCGACGCGCTGGTGGAGAGGTGGCGCCTCGCTTGTGAACCACGTTATGTCCAACGCTATATTTATAACGTGGTTTACAAGCGAGCGCCGCGTACAAGCGAGCGCCGCACCCCACCAACTTCGCACACCTTTACAAGCGTGTGGCTCCACCACATATAGATGGTTTTAATAGATATTAATATAGTAGATTAATTGCTATCTAGAGTATCTTTTTTACATGTACGCGAGTTATGACCAGTCTCTTTGCATCTACTACAGCGCGTAAGAGCTCGGCGGCTGACACCTGATCGCTCTCCTCCTTGACGCTCCTCACGAATAATCTGCTCATCAGCCTCACGTTGAGCAAGTATGTCCTCTCCAGCTCCCTTAGTAAGGACTCCACGCTTCTGTATCCGCTTTTTCTTACGCTTTCTACGCTCTGATACTGCTGTGTTAGCTCTCTCAAGGCTGGCGATTCGATCGCGCATTAGCTCAGCTGAGAGCATCATTATCTCTGCCCCCTTCTTAAGCTGGCCAATTGCCGCGATAATTGAANACGCGATCGCGCCTCCGTACGTGTCGATAGGTCGCTGTACGAGATCTGCATTGAAGAAGAGAAACAGAATTGGCGATAACGGAGACCCTTGCGGTAGCCCTGCTTGTGGTAGTTCTTGGACCTTAGAAGCCTGTCCGTTGACCTGGATTGACGCTGTGCGCTCTGAGCAGAATGCCTCTACCCACTTCAGCAGCTTCTGTGGTATCCCTCGTGCTTTCATCCTCTGCAGTAGTCTCTCCTTACACACCCCGTTGTACGCTCCTTTGACATCGAAGCTAATTAGGCTGACTGTCCGGCGGCCTCGCCACGCGGTGTAAATCTGCTCTTGGAGCAACACTAGTGCTTGCTCGGCTGATCGCTGCTTGCGTGCTCCAAAGTGGTTAGTGGGCAGAAGCCCGTGTGTCTCTGCCATGTGCGAGATCCTCTCTGCCACCACCGACTCTAGCACTTTGCCCAGAGTGGCCAACAGTGAGATCGGCCTCCACGCCTTTGCGACGGTGTAGTCTTCCTTGCCTGGTTTCTTAAGCGGTATGATCTTGGCATGTCTCCATTGGCTAGGCAACACTCCCTCCTCTAGCGACTGTCGGAATAGCGCAAGCACATGGTCTTTCACTGTCGGCCAGACCTGCTTCCATACGATGACTGGCAGTCCGTCGTCTCCAGGTGCTTTCCATGACTTGGCGGCGTGCAGCTGTCTTTCCACCTCCTCGAGCGTGATGGTCGGCATTGCTACAGGTGCTCTCTGCGGCCTGGCTCCCTCGTCATCGATGCTGCTAGGAAGTGGAGGGAAGAAGGTGTTGAGTAGCTCCTCCGCTTGTTCTTCAAAGTCGCTCGTAGTTGTCCCGTCCGTTCTGCGAAGTGCTGGAACTGTCCCGAACGCCTCGTTGCCCGCCTTCAGATACTTGGCCGCGTTCCAGATGTTGTCGTTGTCCGCCAGGAAGTCATCCCAGTGCTTTCTCTTCTGCTGTCGAATGGCGTCATGGTACTGTTTCGACGCTCCTTTTGCCATCTCTTCTAGGTCCGGCCGAGCAACCCCTGTTCGTCTCGCGGCTCTCGCTTGGTTCCTCCAGTGCGTGTAGATGCGGCGTAGCTGTGTCAGGTCCTGCGTCCACCACCTCTTTGCATATGGTGACGCCTTAGCCCTAGGTGTCAGTGCGTGCACCGCCTCCAGCACCACCGCCATTAGTCTGTCGGTCCTCTGCTGCGTCGTGCCCGCTGGTGGGGTCACGCGGAGCGCTCCGGCGATCCTGTCGTTGATTACTTTCCACGGTGCGTTCTTGAGCAGAAGCCGCTCTTGCTGTCGCGCCACTGGCACGGAGCTGTCAAAGACTGTTTCGATCATTCGGTGGTCGGAGCCATGCTCGGTGTCGTGGGCAGCGCATCTTAGCACCGTGTCTGCCAGCTCTTTTGACGCTAGCACTAAGTCAATTGTCGTCTCGTACTCTCCGCACTGCCATGTCTTGGTGCCGCGCGGGAGCAGGCTGCTGAGCGCGTGTTCTGTCATCAGATCGATGATCGGGTCTGCCTCGCCCTGTCTGACCAGCGTCACATCCTCTCCTCCCCACAGCTGGTCGTGCTGATTGAAGTCGCCGGCTAGCACGACGTCCACCACCGTATCGGCCCTTCGTCTCGTCTCCGCAATCACTCTGTCTATCTTTTTGCATGCGTCTCGCAACGCCTGCGGGTCTCCGCCTGGTATGTACACCGACACCACTAGAACCCGCCGCTCGTGTAGCCGGATGATCGCTGCTGTCAGGTCCGGCGACTCTACTCGTACCTGTTCTGCCTCTACCTCCCTGTTCACCCACAGCATGCTCCGTATCGACCACCTTCCTTCTCGCCAGGTCGATGGTACCATCTTAGTCCACTTGTGGTGGAGCGTGGGCGTCGTCAGCAGCCGACCCTGGATCCTCCGTGCATGCGGCTCCTGGATAGCTACCACCGCCACGTCTTGCAACTCTTCATCGTTCATCAAGCTATCATGTACTTCGCCTTGCTTTCTAACATTAAGCTGGATTATGCGGAATGCTCTATTCATGTTGAGGTGGGTATAGCATCCGACAGTTTCTGCTGAACGATTCGTGCGGTCCTCCGCATAGCACGCACTTCATCACTACTTCGCTGCAGCTCTTGTGGTGGTGGCCTTCTTTGGCGCATCTCCCGCATCTCTGCGCCTTTCGGCACTGATACGCTTTGTGGCCGAGCTCCTGGCAGTTGTAGCACTGCCCTGGCCGTGGTCGCTGCTCAAATACGCTTGTTGTGCCGGACTCTCCGCCCGCGTGGAAGAAGCCTTCTGCGATGAGTCTCCTCGCGTCACTTTTCTTAGTCACGTACACCACCATAGATCCGTACGCCTTAGGGACGTCTCTCTTGCTAAGCCACGCAATCTTGGCTACTGTCGTTCCATTCTCTTCTCCAAAAGCTTCTGCTGCTCCTGCTCTAATCTCATCTTTTTCGTCCAACACTGCAGTCCTCTTGACGTTGTCGATCTTGACTGGGTAAAGCTCATCGCGCAGCACGCGCGAGCCTGCGCCAATCTTCTCTGCTGCTCTCTTGACTAGCTGGTGCTCATCTTCATCTCTGCACGCGATCCTGATCCGGCTCTGGGTCGCATGGTCGACGGTGACCGCCCGGCATCGCCAATTTTCTCGGTTCTCCATTGTGCGCATCTCTTTTTCCACCGCTGCTCTGACCGATCCTGCTGATAATCTGCCATTTCCGCCATCTGCCCTGGAGATGTCTACAGTGACGCTGGGCACGTCGATAGAAGCGAGGTTAGTTCTGGTAGTGTGCTGCTGGATTGCTAGCTGCGCGGCTGTGGCGTTTAGTCCTGCGGGTGCGCTTGTGGACGCTACCTCAGCCCAGGTACGCGTACCAGAGCTTGTTGCCACGAGGTCATCAACGCGTGTCTTCAGCTCAGCGATCTCGTCAATAAGTCTCACATTGTGGTCAATAATCGCTTGCTGGTTCTTTCTAATCTCTCTTGTTTCGCGTTCGAGGTTCTGGATCGTTTCATTCTGCTGCTGGATGATCTTGGTTAACGCAGTAAGTAGATCTTTGTTGGTGGCGGCGGTCTTCCTGGCTTGACGGATAGGTTGGCTGCTTTCGATCTGGATAGTGTCGGAGTCGTCGGCTGATAGGTCTAGCTGTAGTGGTCGCCTGCGGTAGTGTTCGTTTTGCTCGATAGTGTTTCTTGCGCGCCTCTTCAGTGGTGCTGGTAGCTCGGTTGACAGGGATGTCGCTTCGCGTTCGCGGTCGCGGTCGCGTTCCGGGGTCGAGATGGCCATCTCTCCCACGCGTCCAGATCGCAAACTCCTGGGCATATACAGTAGCGTCCAAAATGTTGGGTTCTCCGCGAGATCTCTTTGTTCTCTTATCAACCTACAGGAGAGTAATGAATCAGGAGCACAAACATGGCTAAGAAAGCAAAAGAGATTTCATTGATGAGGTTCAAACACATATTGAGCGCTTCTTCAAACGGGTATCCCTGTGTTTGGTTTGGACAATCTGGTACGACGTGGCAAGGACTATACGCAGTGAGCATGATTTGTCATCTTGATGCNGTAGCGTCGATTATCTCCCCGTCACAATCTGGTGAATTCTTGTCTTTGGTTCTTTGATCACTCACGCGCCCATACAGTCATGCGTAAATGTCGCCAAAAGCAAGATACTCCTATTTGAGAAGTTTTGTGCCAAAAGTTAAAACCAGTGGAGCATTGTAGTAGTTATGGATGGTCAAGACGGGCGTAGCAGTATCGCTACACGCAGCAAGAAATTCAAGCTAGGGAAGAAATTCAAGCAATTGGTACACAACATGATGCGTCCAATCTTTCCAGAGTGCTCTAAAAAGCAATTCTGAATAACAGTCTGGGTACGTTCAATTTCCATGAGAGGCTGAAATTGGTGAAGTGTTGCACTCGCGAAACTGTAAGCTTGCATGCGCATGGTCAAGTAGCCTCATTGTTTTGATCACATAGTATGTGGCGAATGATTAATGTAACACGTATCAAATTACTCAGTAACATACGGAGGTGCCTTTCAAAAGTGTTGTCTGCCAAGAATAATCTAACCGAAGTACTACCACCTTGGTAGAGGATTGTCTCCCTCCTCTATGTACTCATTATCACCCTGTAGCTCAATTATCTTTTAAATATGTATAAAAATTTGCTCAATCCAGGCTTGGATCTTAAGTTGCGAGAAATCTCTCCAGCATTTCTGCCAGATTCTAACTGCCTTAATCTTTGACTGCGGAGCTCCTTTCTTTGTAGTCTCTCTCTTCATATAGAACTAGTATGGCTCAATACCATACTTGGGAACAAGCAAGCAAGCAAGCACGCTTGCTTGGTTGCTTGCATATTACGCTTGGTTGCTTGCCTATTCAGGCAAGCCAAGCGCCTCTCTATAAACCTTCACCAATTAAGTGCAAGCCAAGCGGGCTCCTCTAAATTAGCAACCAAGCGTAACAAGCAAGCAGGCAAGCACGCTTGCTTGTTCCCAAGTATGCTCAATACAGTTTGAACGTGGTGTAAAAGGATCTTAATCGGAAGTTTGCTTAGCTTAAAGCCTGTAGCAATAGCTCTATTATTGCCGTCACCAACCATACGGCTAAGCCAAACGAATCAAAAATACGCTCTGCGAGCTATACAACTAGCTCCAACCCATCCAATCACAAAAGCTATTGCAAGGCTACAAAAAACAACCCTCCAGCTATCTGTCAGATGACAGCAACCTAAGCCGCGGAACGCAGTCGATATTATGCCAGGATATATCGGCATGAATTACAGCCGACGTACTTTGATACTTACATGAAACAAGCACCTACCGAGGCAATAGCAAGACACTGCACATAAGTAATGGCAGAGAACAATCACAACACAGATCAATACAATTCATTTTTTCACAATCAATTGACCGTCCTCGATAACACATGACAATCTAACACTATCAAAAAAGCCATACAAGACTAGACAGCTACCGGCTATCACGAGCTCCATCCAACATACCCAAGAGATAGAAGAAATCATCCCATACAAGTTCAGACCATGGAATTCTCTCAACTACAATATCTCTATATCAAAGAAATCCAAAGAAGAAGAGGCAGCAGCGCACAAAGATTATATCCAAACAATAGAAGACAACTCTATAGTAATCTACTCAGACGCCTCGAAAACTAAAGACGAAGATGGGATAGGAGTGGGCTTAGCAGCCTATAACCCAAACCAAGAAAAAATCTACGCAAGAAAAGAGAATATAGGTGACAACCAACTCGTCTATAATGGAGAGCTTGAAGGAATTGCAATGGCCTTCGAGTACGCTGCTAAAACTGCCACTAAAGACCAAAAACATCCATGTTTACGCTGACAACCAGGCCGCAATCTACAGGCTCCAAAGCCTATCAGATAAGCCCGGCCAGCAGTGGGTAATTCGGTGCCAAAAAGCTGCAAAATCTATCCGTAACAAAAAAGCAAAGATCTTCTTGAAATGGGCGCCAGGCCACACAGATATAGAGGGAAACGAAAAAGCAGACTCCTTAGCTAAGGAAGCTACAAAACAAACACCAAAAAAATCGCAAACAAGCCTAGCCTTCCTAGGCACCAAGATCAAGCTCCTCCAACGAGCTAGCCAAGCAGAAGAGTGGAGAAAGTATAGGGAAAAAGCAAGAGAGAAGAAGACTAGCTACGGAGCTATCTTCGATCTTAAGCTTAAAAACCAACTAGCAATCCCAAGAGGCACGAAAAGAGAGATTTCAAGCTCTTTCTACTCCCTTAAGATAGGACACGGATACTTTAACTCCTACCTAAAGAGAGTGAATAGAAGAGAAACAGACCTCTGCCAATGTGGGAGACCACAAACAGCAGAGCATCTACTTCTATGCTGCGGCTTCTATAGCGCAGAAAGAAACCAGCTTAAAAAGACTCTAGGCCAAAAAGTACTTAAACTCCCACTCTTACTCCATACTTCGTGTGGTATAGAAGCTACCTTAGCTTTTATTACTAGTACGAAGATAGGAACAAGAAAGTGGTACCTAGGCCAGGAAGACTAGAAAAGAATAAAAACAAGAAAGAAAACAGCAAGAAAGAAAGAAAAAGAAGAAAAACACGTTTGCTTTTATTTGCGTTTATTAGTACTATTTCCTTTCCCTCTAGAGAGCTCGCTGGAAGGCAGCTTAGCCGCCCTACATCTCTCCCTGTCACCAAACTGCTCTTTAGCACCAGGCATCTAGAAGGCTAGTAATAGCTGAGCTAGATAAAGGCCGAAGCACCCTAGTTATACTCTATAGCAGAAACCTCCAAATTGTAAATAAGAACTAGATAGAACGACCTTTGGCCAAAGTCTTACATAGCCAACGGCTGATACAGGACTATAAATGGAATTAATAATAATAATAGCTCTAACGTGGTTCATAAGCGAGTCGGCCACCCAAGCGAGTCGGCCACTTTGCACCGGCGCGTCGACGTCGACACTACAACGCGTCATGTCTCAACAGCGCACTTCTAAAACTTTATATACTGAATCAGATCTTCAGCTTGCTCTTTTTGATTTTCAATTGCAACGTGTTCAAAGCCAAAGGCGTGCTGCTTCTATCTATAACGTGCCCCGAACTACTCTCCAAGACCGACGCGCTGGGAAGCGCTCCCGCCGCGACTGTGAAGCGAACTCGAAACGCCTAAATAAGCTAGATGAGGAGGCTATAGTTAAGCGTATTCTTGAGGAGTCTGCGCGAGGATTTGCGCCTACAAAGCCTAACGTTCGAGCAATGGCTGATAAACTATTACATGAACGGGAGAGTGACCCTGTTGGCAAGAACTGGGTTGATAACTTTGTCAAGCGAACTCCTGAGCTCCGTACGCGCTGGAGCCGTCCTTATGATCACCAGCGAGCCGCCTGCGAGGACCCAGCGGCTATCCAGCGCTGGTTCGACTTAGTCCAGGCGACAAAGCCGAAGTGGGGTATTGTAGACGACGATATCTATAACTTTGACGAAACTGGCTTTATGATGGGCAAGATTTTATCACAGTTAGTTATCACAGGCTCAGAAGGATATGGCAAAAAGAAGCGGATCCAGCCAGGCAACCGTGAGTGGGTTACTGTGATCCAAGGCGTGGGCGCGTCGGGTCGCCGGCTACCCCCCTTCGTTATCTTTGCGGGCAAGGTGCTAATCGACGTGTGGTTTAAAAACCTGCCTACTGACTGGGTCCTTGAAGTCAGTCCTAACGGCTGGACGAATAATCAGCTTGCTCTTGCGTGGTTAGAGCACTTTGATACCCATACAAAGAGGCAGACTGTGGGTGGGTATCGACTGCTTATTATCGACGGCCATGAAAGCCACTGCTCTATCGATTTTCAGGATCTTTGCAAGGAGAAGAATATTATTCTTCTCTGCATGCCTGCGCACTCGTCTCACCTGTTGCAGTCCCTTGACGTCGCCTGCTTTTCGCCGTTGAAGCGCAGGTATGGCGACGTCGTTTCGGGCTTGGCACGCAACCGCACCAACTATATCATTAAGGAGACCTTCCTACCAGCCTTTAGGGCTGCTTTTGAGCAGTCTATTACGAAAGAGGATATTCAAGCTGGCTTCAGAGGCGCTGGTCTAGTCCCACATGACCCACAGGCTGTGCTATCAAAGCTTGATGTAGTGGTGCAGACACCAAACAATCGCCGCGACGGGGAGGCGCCTGGGAGGCGCAGACACCGCGCAACGCGCGCGAAATTGAGGCTCAAAGTACTCTCATTCGACAGAGGGTAAGAAACCGCCCTGGGTCTTCTGCAAGTGCTCTTGACGAGAAGGTTGCACAGCTGAGTAAAGGGGCTCAGCAAATAGCACATGAAATGACGCTTATGAGAGGGGAAGTTGCTGCTCTTCGAGAGACTCTAAACGCAGTAAATAAGCGTAAAAGCAGCAAGCGGCGATACGTACGAACAGAAGAGACTCTTAATATAGGCGAGGTACAAGAAATACTAGCTGAACAGGCAGTTAGTAGTCGTGGTGGTGGTGAGAGCGCGTCGAAGAGGGTGCGAGGAGAGAGGCGGTGCGGGCGTTGCAAGCAGACTGGACACAACGCTCGTAACTGCGCAGTTGAGATAGATAGTGTAAGTGATAGCAGCGATTCTGACAATTAATTTGGCATATCGCGATAGTTTATTGACTGTGGTAAAAGTGCGTGATAATGTCTCGACGTCGACGCGCCGGTGCAAAATGGCGCGCTCGCTGCGGTGGCGACTCGCTTATGACCCACGTTATTAGAGATACAATCAATACTACGAGGATGAACACCAGTTGGCGCGGAGACTTGTGACGTATTCTTGCTAATAGGTGAATTTAACTCGATAACTAAGGTACGGGTATATATATCAGTATAAGGAGCCATAGTAAGAAGATAACTACGTAGTAGCAGGTAGACTGATCAAACAGCTCCTCAGCTCAAAGGTGGGAGTTGCGCCAAGAAGAGTTGGGCCGAAGCGCCGAGATTAGCGTCAGACAATACTTTTGAAAGGCACCTCCGTAATCTGTTTCCATTTACCAAATCACCTACCACATTCAAACTCTCCCAAGTTCCCCTCGGGCTTTAGGCATACACCTCTTCGTACGTGTCCACAGCCGTGCGTCCTGGCTCCGTGCCCGTCTCACTGCTGTCCTTGATCTTGGCGCTCTTGACACCATCCGCAAACTTGTTCCGGAGCAGATTGCTGCTCGCTATTTTTCGCTCAATAAATGAGTCGTGGTGCATCAGCCATCTGACAAATACTGTGGGATGGAGCTGGCCGATGCGGAGTTGGCGATTGGAAACCTGTACCGCCTTGCTGTTGTCACGCGTCGGCTCGAGCGCGTACAGAACATGGCCCTCGGTCAGTGTAATGGACTGGCAGATGGCGCCCAGTGCCGCCACCATGATCCACACCGGGCCTTGCACGTCCTGCCACCTTGGGACAGCCTCCTTGCGATCCTTGGAGGACGCGACGCTGACGGCAGCCTCATCTCCAAACTCCTGGACCAGCCTGCACCATAGCAGAGCCCGCGCGAGGCGTATACCGCTTGTGGTGATGTACTTGCTCTTGTACATGTACATCTCGCAATTGGCCCTGCGCTGCGCATCTGGGTGAAGCACACGGCTCGTTTGGCTGCCTACCAGGCGTGCTTGCTCGATAATGTATGCAATCTTGGCGGAGCCCTGGCAACGTGTTGCTGCCTTTTCGTCTTGATCTTGATCTTTTGGGCGCTTTTGAATGTCTTCTGGAAGTGGTTTCAGTTGCCCATGAAGGTTTCCAATGAGAAGCTGGCCAAAGCACGTACAGGTTCATGCGTAGACGTCTTGCGCTGCAAAGCTTTGGCTGCAAAGACTCCAGCAGTGCCGATGCCGTTCACCAGCGGCGAACCCGTTATGCCAGTGACGCCTGGCCAATCCCTGTTCAGCACAGTTTTGGCGGAAACGGTCGACAACCTCAATGTACATAATGGTCTTGTCGCTAGCGGCAGCGTGTACCGTGCCGGACGGCGGTATGCCCGCTCCACCCCATCAAAGTCACCACAAAGTTGAGGCTGCAGAGCTCTACACAAAAGCTGTCATCGCAAGATTTTCTAGTAGAGTAGTATAGTAATATTGATAACGTATTTCACAAGCGAGCGCGCCACTTTGCACAGGCGCGTCGATGTCGAGACAACATCACGTAATGTCTCAACAACGTACTATTCAAACTTTCTATACTGAAGCAGATCTCCAGCTTGCTCTTTCTGATTACCAATCTCAACGTGTTAAAAGCCAAAGAGGTGCTGCCCCTATCTACAACGTCCCACGAAGAACAGTCCAGCGTAGAGACGCTGGGACACGCTTTCGACGCGACTGCGAAGCGAACTCGAAGCGCCTAAATAAGCTAGAAGAGGAGGCTGTAGTTAAGCGTATCCTTGAAGAGTCTGCGCGAGGATTTGCGCCTACAAAGGCCGACGTTCGAGTAATGGTTGATAAACTATTGCATGAGCGGGAGAGTAACCCTACTGGCAAGAACTGGGTTGACAACTTTGTCAAGCGAACCCCTGAGCTCCGTACGCGCTGGAGCCGTCCTTATGATCACCAGCGAGCCACCTGCGAGGATCCAGCGGCTATCCAGCGCTGGTTCGACTTTGTCCATGCGACAAAGCCGAAGTGGGGTATTGTGGACGATGATATCTATAACTTTGATGAAACTGGCTTTATGATGGGCAAGATTTTATCACGGTTAGTTATCACAGGCTCAGAAGGATATGGCAAAAAGAAGCGGATCCAGCCAGGCAATCGTGAGTGGGTTACTGTGATCCAAGGCGTGGACGCGTCGGGTCGCCGGCTACTCTTCAAGAGGCTCTAGACGAATCAAATAAGCGTAAGAGCCGCAAGCATCGATACGTACGGACAGAGGAGACTCTTACTGTAGGCGATATGCAAGAAGTATTAGCTGAACGGGCGGGTAGTAGTCGTGGTGGTGGTGAAAGTGCGTCGAAGAGGATCCGAGGAGAGTAGCGGTGCGGGCGTTGCAAGCAGACTGGACACAACGTTCGTACCTGCGCAGTTGAGATAGATAGTGCAAGTGATAACGGCGATTCTGATAATCAATTTGGTATAACGTGGTTTACAAGCGAGCGCCGCACCCCACCAACTTCGCGCACCTCTTTCATCTCAATACACAATGGCTCAACGTAGCGCTAGTCAGTTAGTTTCAAACGAATCAGATATTTAGCTTGCTATCTCTTCTATCAAGTCTGGTCAAATACAGAGCAATCGTAGTGCTGCTGCCATCTATAATGTGTCTGAACGAACGATCCGTCGCCGACGCGTCGGCAAGCCTGCGCGACGCGATTGCCAGCCCAACTCAAAGAAGCTCACTAAGCTAGAAGAGGAGATGATAGTTGATCATATACTTGATCTAGATCTACGTGGATTTTCGCCTACCTACGCTGCTGCGCGCAATATGGCTGACAGACTCCTGGCCAGCGCCGCGCGCAGCCAGGTTGGTGTCCACTGGCCGCGCAACTTTGTCAAGCGTATAGACAGTCTTACCACATGTTTCAATCGAGCCTACGATAGGCAGAGAGCTCTATGTGAAGATCCAGTCTTAATCAAGAGCTGGTTTGAGCTTGTAGAGCAAACGAAGGCCAAGTATGGCATCTGTAACGAGGACGTCTATAACTTCGACGAAGCTGGCTTTATGATGGGCAAGATTACTACTCAGCTTGTCATTACAGCGTCAGAGAGAAGAAGCCGGCCAAAGGCTATCCAGCCAGGTGGCCGAGAGTGGGTGACGTTTATCGCTGGGATTAACGCAGCTGGCTGGTCTATCCCACCGTTTCTGATCTTTACTGGCAAGTATCACTTATCTGCCAACACCAAAGCACTGCCGTCACTGTGCATCAGGGCCTGTCATTGATTTGGCTAGTAGTCGGGGAAAAGATTACATAGTATTCCGTCTGCTNGAGGAGGCAGAGATCCCACGCGACTGGGCGATCGCAGTGAGCGATAACGGCTGGACGACTAATGAGCTAGGAGTTGAGTGGCTAAAGCACTTTGTCAAACATACAAATGGCAAGGTTATTGGGGCACGCCGGCTGCTTATTCTTGACGGCCATGAGAGCCACCAGTCACTTGAGTTCCAAGAGCTCTGCAAGAAGAACAATATCTACACGCTCTGTATGCCGCCTCACTCGTCTCACCTGCTCCAGCCTCTTGACGTTGGCTGCTTCTCGCCATTGAAGCGCGCGTATAGTCGTGAGGTCGAGAGTCTGATACGCAACTGTATCAACCACATCACCAAGCTCGAGTTTCTACCAGCGTTTAAGGCAGCATTCGATCGATCTTTCACGCCAGCCAATATCTGCTCAGCTTTCCGAGGCGCAGGCCTTGTTCCTCTCCAGCCAGAAGCTGTTCTATCAAAGCTTGACGTAAAGCTGCGTACGCCTACTCCTCCAGCTACTCCTCCAGCTACTCTTACAGAAGCTCTCTGGCAGGCCTGTACGCCAGGCAACCTACGCGAGCTTGAAGCTCAATCAACGCTGATAAGTAATCGCGTTCGACAGCACAAAAGCTCATCACCAGCTTCAATTATCGCGGCAATTGGCCAGCTTAAGAAGGGGGCAGAGATAATGATGCTCTCAGCTGAGCTAATGCGCGATCGAATCGCCAGCCTTGAGAGAGCTAACACAGCAGTATCAGAGCGTAGAAAGCGTAAGAAAAAGCGGATACAGAAGCGTGGAGTCCTTACTAAGGGAGCTGGAGAGGACATACTTGCTCAACGTGAGGCTGATGAGCAGATTATTCGTGAGGAGCGTCAAGGAGGAGAGCGATCAGGTGTCAGCCGCCGAGCTCTTACGCGCTGTAGTAGATGCAAAGAGACTGGTCATAACTCGCGTACATGTAAAAAAGATACTCTAGATAGCAATTAATCTACTATCTTAATATCTATTAAAACCATCTATATGTGGTGGAGCTACACGCTTGTAAAGGTGTGCGAAGTTGGTGGGGTGCGGCGCTCGCTTGTACGCGGCGCTCGCTTGTAAACCACGTTATACCAAATTAATTATCAGAATCGCCACTATCACTTGCACTATCTATCTCAACTACGCAGGTACAAACGTTGTGTCCAGTCTGCTTGCAACGCCCGCATCGCCTCTCTCCTCGCACCCTCTTCGACGCACTCTCACCACCACCACGACTACTACCTGCCTGTTCAGCTAGTATTTCTTGTACTTCGCCAACATTAAGAGTCTCTTCTGTCCGCACGTATCGCCGCTTGCGGCTCTTGCGCTTTGTTGCTGTATCTAGAGCCTCTTGAAGAGTAGCCAGCGACCCGACGCGCCCACGCCTTGGATTACAGTGTTGGAAGATGGATGCATTGGCTAACTATGATAGTGCGGGAGAGGGAGTATATATAACTCAGTATTCGGTGGCGGGGCACGGTCATCAATGAAGGTCGCCCTACACGACCTTCGCCACCCACGAAGTTCGCCCTGCACGACCTTCGTCCCCACGATTCTCTAACATACAGTAACCCACTGACGGTTGCCTGGCTGTATCCGCTTCTTCTTACCATATCCTTCTGAGCCTGTGATAACTAACTGTGATGATATCTTACCCATCATGAAGCCAGTTTCGTCAAAGTTGTAGATATCGTCGTCTACGATACCCCACTTCTGCTTTGTCGCCTCGACTAGATCGAACTAGCGCTGGATAGCTACTGGGTCCTCGTAGGCAGCTCGCTGGTGGTCATAAGGACGACTCCAGCGTGTACGGAGCTTAGGGGTTCGCTTAACAAAGTTATCAACCCAGTTCTTGCCAACAGGGTCGCTGGCGCGCTCATGTAGGAGTTTATCAGCCATTGCTCGAACGTCAGGCTTTGTAGGCGCAAATCCTCGTGTAGACTCTTCTGAAAACGCTCTACTATAGCCTCCTCTTCTAGCTTATTCAGGCGCTTTGAATTCGGTTCACAGTCGCGTCGAAAGCGTCTCCTGGCGCGTCGATGCTTAAGAGTTGATTCAGGAAGATTATATATTCTAGCAGCACGATAACTACTTTGAACGCGTTGAAAATTCATATCAGAAAGAGCAAGCCGTAGATCTGCTTCAGTATAAGTAGATTGGGCGTTGTGTTGTTGAGGCATCTTGCGTTTTCGTCTGAACGTTGACGCGCTCGTGGGGATACGCTCGCTCGCTTGTGAACCACGTTATACCAAAGCCGATAGCATTGACTGCATCAAGGTAGCGCTCAAGAGCAAGATCTTGGGCATCATTCAGCCAGTAGTTAGTTGGCTTTTGATCACTGGGTGTAGGCGCGTTGTTATAAGCGCGGAGGAGACGTTTGTAGCCTAAGTTATGGGCTTTTGTATAAGAGCTGATGTTTGGCTTAAGGTGACTATGAAGCTTTGCCGCGTGCTCTTTATACAACGCCACCTCTTTTCTATATTTTGAAGCTGAAGAATTACTCTTTGGCATATTGTGAAATTTTCTGCAAACTTAGGTTGTGATTATCTGACGTTGTGGTAGAGTTAGTATTGTATTGTAACTAAGTGATGCCCTTGGGGTGGGCATTTCCCTTGGGAGAGGACGCCCGTGCAACGCGCGGGCAATTTCTTGAAGTTTTCGGAACAAACCATTTGGCCTGAGTAAAGGTTCATTTCAAACACAATACGGACGTGAAAGAGGGGTAGTGAACGAGGTAGAGTTTGTCTGTTAGTAATTGCGAGGGGCTGCCCAAAGGTTGCCGATGCCTAGTAACAAAATTGTATTCGTGTCAGATTTGATGGGTTTTCAATTATGGGGGTTCAAAAGGTGATTGTATTGAGGTAGCTACACGGAGCGATTATATGCACAACGAAGATGGGTAAGCAGATGACCAAGAGTCACATGAGGATGCGGTTCACCGTAAATCGTCAGAACTGTGGTATCAGGCTGACACCTACTTCTGACAGTTCGATACCGTAGAGATGCCGGACGGGCCAACGCCGCGAGCAGGCCAACGCCAGATTACGTCCTCCTGTCAGATTGTTATGGGTTATCAAAGACGGCGAATTGATTGTGAAAAATTGAATTTTATTGATCTCCCTGTTGTGATCGTTCTCTGCCATTACTTATGTGCAGTGTCTTGCTATTGCCTCGGTAGATGCTTGTTTCATGTAAGTATCAACGTACGTCGGCTGTAATTCATGCCGATACATCCTGGCATAATATCGACTGGGTTCCGCGGCTTAGGTTGCTGTTATCTGACACCTCCAACACCAATTATTTTATCCACTTCAACCACCCATAACGTGACCACAATGCAATCAATTGACGTTGCGCTTGCTGCTATTAACGCTTTAAAGCCTAATGAAAAGCTTGTATATTCTCAAATCGCGAAAAAATATAGTGTTGATCCAGGAACACTAAGCTGCCGCCACCGAGGTATTTCTAGCTCTAGACAAGCAGCTGCACAGAACCAGCAGGCAGTTCACCCATAACATGAAGCTGAGCTTATCGACTATATAGATAGACTCACTAAGCGAGGCCTACCACCCACACGGAGTATCATTCGAAATATCGCGTTGCAGCTAGCTCAGAAGCAGCTCGGATACCACTGGGTTGATCGCTTTGTTCATCGCAACTCGCATCTCGTTATACTCAAGCGCACCACGCCAATCGATCGTAGCCGGCGCCGAGCTGATTCAGAAAAGAAGTATCAGCTCTACTTCGAGCTTCTACGCCAAAAAATCGATCAATATAAAGTGGAGCCGCGACATATATATAATATGGATGAGAAGGGCTTCATGATTGGAGTACAGTCCCGCTCAATCAGAATCTTTTCTAAAGCTGCTCTCCAGTCCAAATTGAAAAGATTAAATATTCAAGATGTTAATCGCGAATGGATTACGCTGATCGCGTGTATCTGCGCGGATGGATCGTATCTAGATCCAAGCGTTATCTACTCCAGCAAATCCAGCTCTATCCAGAACTCATGGCTCCAAGGTTTTGATCCAGATATTCATACTGTATATATCACCGCATCAGCTACTGGTTGGTCGAACGATAATATCGGTCTCCAATGGCTCAAACAAGTGTTCGATCCAGCCACTAAGCCAAAAGCTCGATCTTCTTACCGATTACTCACCATGGATGGGCACCATAGTCATATAACGATGGATTTCGTTGACTATTGTGATCAGAATAAAATACTATTAGCTATCTTCCTGCCGCACTCAACGCATACGCTGCAGCCGCTCGATATTGGATTGTTTAAGCCACTATTCACCGCATACTCGAATGAGCTATCAAACTTCACCGATACTAGCCAAGGGCTGATACCATTCACCAAATATCATTTCTTCCCAATATTCTGGAGAGCTTGGTGCGTGGCGTTCAAGGAATCATCAATTCTCCATGCTTTTAGAGCTACTGAACTCTCACCATTCAATCCAGAAGTTATACTCCAAAAATTCAAAACTATAGCTACTAATAGCGATATAGACGCATTAGTAGCATCAGAGTCTGATTGGAGAACGATTCGACAGCTACTCAATCAACCTACAAGCAATAGATTGATCTCAGCGCTTAATAGAATCATGATGAAACTATCCGCCGATACAGCGTTTCTCCAACGAGAAAACGAGCAGCTCCGGGCAGTTCTCATTGATGAGAAACAGCGGAAGGAGCGTACCCAGCCTGGTACGCTCGAGCTGTCCGACGATTATCATGGTGGAGCTACTTTCTGGTCTCCACGGAAGGTGCGAGAAGCTCGCCAGCAATATGAGCAGAAACAACGCGATTATGAGGAGTTACAACACCAAAAAGCTATCTCGATTAAAGCTAGAGAGGAGGGAAAGCTACTTAAAGCTCAAGGACTAGATGCGCGACGGCGGGCGCGGGCGGAGGCAAAACTAGATCGTGAGAGGCAGAAAGCTGAAGCAGCTGCCCACCGGATAGCCCGCCAAGCCGCCCACAAACGACTTCAGAAAGCTATCTAAATCTCTCAAATAGGTAAGAAGTCTAGCTTCAAGCGCCGTACTAAGCCAGTATCAAAAAAAATATGGTTGGTGGTAGTAGTGGCGGTGCGCAGCCAGCTGATCGATCAGCTGCACCACCATTACCACGCTCGCGTTCAGGCCGCCCCATCAAGCTGCCAGTCAAAGATCATTAGATAGATCAAATAAATAATAACACTAGATTACTACACTAAGATTTCTTGCGATAATAGCTTTTACGTAGAGCTCTACAGCTTCAAGTTTGTAATAGTATCGTTAGGGAAAAATCCGGCGTTAGCCCGTCCGCGGCGTTGGCCCGTCCGGCACCTCTACTAAACGAACGCCGCAGGCAAGCGAGTCGCGCACCCCACCTAACTTGCGCACCTCTATAAGCATATAGCTCCACCATAATATAACTATCTTAATATATGTTGATATAGAAGATTAAGCAGTATCTAGAGTATCTTTCTTACATGTATGCGGATTATGACCAGTCTCTCTAGACCTACTACAGCGCGCAAGAGCCTGGCGGCTGACACCTGATCGCTCTCCTCCTTGACGCTCTTCATCAGCAATCTGCTGATCAGCCTCACGCTGAGCGAGTAGATCCTCTCCAACTCCCTTATTTAGCAGTCCTTGCTTCTGTATTCGCTTCTTTTCACGTTGTCTACGCTTTGTTGCTGCTTCATTAGCCCTCTCAAGGCTGGCGATCTGATCACGCATTAGCTCAGCCGAGAGCATCATTACCCACTCACGACCACCTGGCTCAACGGTCTTTGGCTGGCCTCTTCTCTCTGATGCTGTAACGACAAGCTGAGTCGTGATCTTTCCCATTGAAAAGCCAGCTTCGTCAAAGTTATAAACCTCGAAGATGCTTACGCCACCAAAAATTCAACGTAAGGCGACGGTCGATCCACAGAATTCTACGGGTAAATACTCAATTCACATGAGACTTGATTGATTAGAACTCTAACATTAAAAAAATCCTGATAAATCACACTATGAGTATTCTTCACGTTAACATAGGCTTACAGTTGACTTATTGCACACCTAAAAACTTTGCAACATTCTGGCCCACTTCTTTCGCCTCGCTTTCTGTGCCGAAAGACCCAAAGATGTGCTGATCTGGCCGGATCAATAGAGCACGTCCCTCAGACAAACCAGACTGGATCAGCCAATCCAGGTCTGTATTTCCTGCCACTACATCAAAGTCCTTGCCAAGTTTGAGAGCGTTAAACTTGATGTTGCTGTAGTCGGCGGCGATAGAGGAAATGGCTCCGTCCAATGGGCTGTCTTTTGCTGGCATCAAGAACGTCCATGCATTAGGAGCACAAAGATCCAGTGTGCTGTATTGTCTCGCTTTGATCTGATCTATGGTAAGCTCTTTCACATATTTTAGATTGACTGGCTTCAGCTGTGGCACAGTTGCTGGTAGTGAGCCTTGTAACCAGGCATGTGGCAGCCTCGCGCCTGGATGGAAACTGGGCCTGAAGTGCGACGCATTACCAGGGATCTGTGTATCGCCATAGACATAGCCGATGTGTAGGTTGAGGTTATCGAAATGCTCTCTCTGCTCTTCTACCCCGACTTCAACCTCTTTCATTTTCACCGGATCATTAATAGCTTTGAGCAGATTTTGTCGTGCTTCGTTTATATCAGATATGCCAGCTGTCCCCAAGGCTTTCAGCAGGCCAAAGATCTTTTGTCCATTTTTGACACTCTGTCGTGAGTTGACTTCGGCAACATGTTTGCGCTCATCGCCATAGGAGTCAAGCACGGCATCTTTAGCAGCCCCATGGTGGGTGTGAGCAATCTTGAAAGCAAGATTATGGACATCCGCAAGGCCCGAGTTGAGTCCGAGACCGCCTGTCGGTGGAAACGAATGGGCAGCATCACCTGCGAGAAATACGTTCCCTTGTCGGTATGACTTTGCTACTTTTCTACTGAGGATCCAAGGGCGGTAACTCAGAATGGTGGGCGAGACATCTTTGCCGATTGCTCCCTTAAGCACCTGGCGACAAAGATCCTCACTCCATGACTTGACAGGGTACTTGCCAGAATCGAAGTTAGAGATGAGGACGGCGTTTCCTGAGAGATCGTATGCAATGATGAAGCCGGATGCCATAGGGTCGAAGAGCCAGTGGAGCATGCCTACACGATCACCTACCACCTCCCGGAGGTTGGCGTTGAAATGAATAGTCATCATAGTCTCATCTGAAAGCGATATATGTTAGTAGTGTCAATGAATGAGTAAATACAATAAGATGAAGCTTACATGAATCCTCGCCATCGCTCTCAATACCCATAAACTCGCGTACCTTGCTTTTTGCTCCATCGCAGGCTATCACATACTTGGATCTGACCTTGTACAATTGACCAGTTGCACGTTCCTCAACCACGGTTGTAATTGAGCCTTTGTTCTCCTCCAATGACATAAACGACACGCCTTTTCGGATTTCGACATTGTCCTCGTTTGAGAGTTTCTCATCAAGGTACTGTTCAAAGTTTGGTTGGGGGATGTTGTGGATCATCTCTGGTGTGAAGTCGAGAACTCCCAGATCCATGCGCTCGTATGGAAGTTGTCCCAGGACCTGGCCTGACAACGTCGTAAGGAAGTTGACCCAGTATGCATCATCTCTCTGCGTGCCCAGACTCCTAATGTGATCCATATCTAGACCAAACTGGCGGCATATCTCGAGTGATCTAGGCGACAAAGCATGGGCCTTGGGAGCTCCAAGCCTCTCTGGGTAACGCTCAATGACCAGAGTCTTTACCCCCAGTTGTGATAAGAGGTAAGCTTGCAACAGGCCACTCGGTCCCCCCCCGATCACTAGGACGGGCACTTCAACTGCTTTGTCCTGGCCATTGACCTTAACCCCATTGGTTTGGCTATCAACGGGGATGAAAGTCTCATTGTCGACATGACGGTTGAAGATTGAGATTCCCATTGTAGCAGTCTTTTATTTGTTGATGTTTGTCTGTCATGTGGGCTGAGAATGGAATCGCAGTATGTCGACCCGTCAGGGAGATTCGAGATTACGATAACAATATAAATCACAAATCTCGGCTTCGATGTTGAGCGGCAAACAAGATCGGGTTTAATCCCGATGGTCAAAACCACTTAATTCCGCTAGTTTTGGCTATTCCACTGTTGTGTCTTAACACGAAATGTCATGCGGTGGGGAAGAATAAAAACGGAGATGGGGATGGTGGAGCTATCGTGGGGATCCCCACGATTTCTCCACGCAGCCCGGCCCCTGGCTCAACTTTGCCACATGACATGCTTGCTAGACTAGGAAGATACAAGAGTTGTAACTTACTGTCGCACGCATAAGTGCAGTGAGAAAAACGGATGGTGTTGTTTGTCGCACGCGTACCTGCGGTGAATTGATGTGTGTATTTTGTGTTTTCTCTATTATCCACCCGCCTTATCGTTATTTATACGTGGTGGTTGTAGGCGTCAAGATCAAGTTCGCTAAGGGCCCTCTTGGTTTCCCTGATGGACTTCCGGTGCTTACGTACTGGTGTAGTAATAGAGTTCCCTGAACGTTCTTCAGCTGAGGTTCAACGAGTCCAGGTACTTACATCTGACACCTCGGCTCAACTGAAGTCATTGTTTCTGCGGCCTTACATAGGCTGCGACACTTAATATATATAAAAACGTGGTTTTTCAGTAAATAGATGCTTGCGATCAATTTGTACTATCTAAATTTCTGCGGGACCTTAACGCTGCGGCCTCGTGTCGTGATCTTTGGTGGAATAGATGATGAAGCAGATACAGCTCCATCGCGAGCTTCATCCGCCACTGATAGTTTTTGACGCTTATTCTTAGAGACGGGCACTCTTGAGGCTATAAGCTTGTACTTTTGGGCTTGGTGTTAAACTTTTTGAAGTGTTGTGAGCTTTTTTTTACGCGCGCGTTCAGTTGCTTTCTCAGCTCGCTCAAGCTTACGCATCTCTTTGAGTCTCAATCGTTCAGCGCGCCTCTCCTCGCGCTCAACTTGACGCTGCAGTCGAATCTCCTCGCGGTCCTTCTTGGCCCGTACTTTCTGGAGTTTCTCCATCTCCTCGCGCTCACGAACTGCTTCTCGAGCTCGAGCTTCGCGGAATTTACGAGGTGACCAGAAGACCGCTCCACCATGATACTCCCTGCGTTGTTGAAGATCCAGAACTTTTCTTTTGTCCTTATGATTCTGTTTATTTTAAAGAGTTGCTCTTAATTCCTTATTCTCATGATTTAGTAGCTCGTTTTGAACCTGGAGATGATGGAGTGGAACGCTGAGCTTTCTGATTCCATCCTCAGCTCTATCTTGAACAGCTTCTCGTACCAGCTGCAGGAGGCGATTCCAATCACTTGGAGAGAGCTGGGATCGCTTGCGATGGCTCTTATCAAGTTTTGAGCTGAACTTTTTGAGTATAACATTGGGATCTGCTGGCCATATACCGGTAGAGCTGAAGGACTTAGAGATGTTGGTGTATGTAAACCATCAGCTCCTGGCTCGCTAGAATAGTGGGAAAAAGTCTCCTTCCTTGATTGAGATGAGCCCTTAGCTGTGGTGGAGATTGTTGGTGAGCTAATTTGAGTAGTTAGTGGAGAGTGGTTTGAACATCATCGTATCAAGCGATTGCAGAATGTGAGTTGAATGAGGTGGAAAAACCATAAGAATTATCCTATGGTGATTGCAATACCCAATAAACTCAGGGGTAAGGTGAGATCCATGGCCATCAAGCATGAGCAATCGCCATCTCCCTGGTTTGTTCTTCGTGCAGCGATCACAAATTTGCTCAAGCCATGCCAGCCCAACGTCATTATTGTTCTAACCTGATAGGGTTGATATCACAAACAACTTATGCTCACTAGCAGTAATTCCCTTCCACCCAGTTTGATCTAATAGCTTCTCGCGCTGACGCATAGATGATGCCTGGCGGCAATGAGCTCCCATCAGCGCAGATACAACCCAGGAGCGTCAAAAACTCACGTGATCTATCTTGAAGTGATGCTCTAACCTCTTTCTTATTCCATTGACGTTTACTGAAGGTCCTGTTGCTCGTACCCACGATATCACCAGCCTCAAGACAATAATCCTTAATCTTTTGATGCAGAAGGTCACAGTAAGCCTCATAATTCATTAGAGAATCGGCTTGGTGATCCGTACGATCCATGGCGCTGGTCCTCTTTGAGAGGAGCTCAGTATTATTCCGGTTGATGAAGCGCTCAACCCAGCGCTCAGAGACCTCCTCTTTCGCTAGAGCTGACGCGAAACTCCCGATCATCTCTCCTATAGGTGGTAAGCCTCTCTTAGTCAGCTTTTCAATATATAATATAAGCTCCGACTCCTGTTGTGGGCTGAGCTTGTGTCCATTTGATGGCTGGGTGCCCGCTAGAGCCTGCATGTCTCTGTGCCTTCGGCTCAACGTCGTGCAATCAATATTGTGTTTCTTAGTCACTTCTTTATATGAAAAGCATTCTCCTGGTTCGCAAGATTTGATGTCTTCAATCGCAGCTTGAATCGGATCAATAATGGTGGAGTTATGACGCGTCAAAGTTGTGGTATTACTACTGTTTTAGTGTTGCCCTACCACCCAGCAGATTGCACACCCGCTCCGCAGCTCTGTAAACATCTCCTCTACTACCTCTCACTCCCATGCCCAACGCTCATGCTCCTCTAATCACACCTCTTCTCCCTCTCCACACCCGTCACACTGCACCGCATCAATGTCTCTACACCCTACTCCTTGCCCGTCCAGGTATAAGCTCATCAGCTGCCGCCGACACCCCTCCCCAATCAAAAACGCCCCCATTGATTGCACTTCAATGTCACCATTTTGCTGCTCCAATACCCTCTCCATCTATTTTATAGCTTTCTACAGCGGAGCTAGCCTAATAGCTCAGGAAAAAGTCAATATAGGATATGACCAACTAGTCTACAATGGAGAGCTAGAAGGCATTACCCTAGGCCTAGAGAAAGCTATTGATCTAGTAGAAGACTGTCTAAAAGTTGTAGTATATGCAGATAATCAGGCTGCAATACTTAGACTAAAGACTGCTTCTGACAACGCTGGACAAGAGTGGCAACTTAGATGTGTAAGAGCAGCAGAGAAACTCCGAGAGAAAGGCCTGATACTCGCTATCTACTGGGTACCTAGCCACCAGGACGTTATAGGGAACGAAAAAGCAGATACCCTAGCAAAAGAGGCGACAAAGCTAGATCCTAGCTTTAGTAAGACTAGCCTCGCTATTACAGGCACACGAATAAAGCAGCTAGGCGAGCGAGAGTGGCTTAACTATCTAGAACAGTATAGAAGGAAAGATATCCTTCTAAACTCAACTACTTACGCTGCCAAGTATAAGTGGAAGATTAGAAAACAGATTGCTACTCCCCCTACTACTAGTAGAGAAGTTTCTGGCGCCTTCTTTCAGCTTAAGCTAGGCCACTGCTACTTAAGAAGCTTTCTATTCAAACGAGGAAAAGTCGATTCTAAAGTTTGCTCCTGCAACTATAGAGCGACTCAAGACCCTGCACATGTCCTCCTTAGCTGTACGCTATACAAGCAGAGTTCGCAACAAGCAATTAAGTGGGGCTCAAAAAGTCCAACTTGACTTGCTTGATTACCTATTAGAACCTAGTTGTTTCCTATAAAGGTTTAACCTCTACCTATATAGGTAAGTGGGTCCCTGAAGGTGAACAACTTGACTTGCTTGTTGCGAACTCTGTATACAAGGAGGGTAGGACTAAGATGCAAGAGGCTAGCAGAGACCCCCTATCGCTATCATTCCTACTAGACACTAAAACAGGCATACAGGCTACTATTGCCTTTATCGAGGAAACTAGGTCTCCAACGCAGGCCTGGTACAAAGGAAATCTTGAGAACTAGGGCAACACCTATACTAGGTGCCTTCGCCCTAAACCTTCCCTATTCCCCCCCTCTCTCTCACCCGCAAGATCCCCTACTGCCTCTCTCTATATTAGGCTACGAGCCGAGCCTCTATTTAGATAGCCCTCTCCCCCTCCTACACCAAACTGACAGCACCACGTAGATACTTGTAAGCCTCACTAGCTTGCACGTCTTATATAGCCTTGCGGCTGAGACAGGACGTTATATTAGAATAATAATAATAATAATAATTGTCCGTATAAGTAACAAGGTGACAGCGATCGGATAACTCGGAAGCTCTACCCCGCACACAGCAGTGGGCAACCCCCACAATAGGACCAAAGCAGAGAGCATAAGAAGAGAACTTTGTACGCACGTAGATATGCAAGAATTTTGAATACACACACCTGTCTTTTGGCAAACCTTCTTTAGTCCCGCGCGCATATGCTTCGTACCTTGCTGTTTGCACCCGGTTCATGCTTATGCTAGCTAGCTACACAGCCCATTCAACAATAATAATACCCTCTCCACCTCCCCGTGTTCCGCCATCACCACCACCTCAAACCTCTCTCCACCTCACCCTCCATGCCCACTCGCCTGTGCAAAGTCCGTCATACTCCATGTCATCCCTGCATGCAAAATATACAGAATCCTCGCGTAGTCCACCCTAGTGCAGTGCCGACATAACCACATCAGCCCGCCCTGCTCTACTCACGCCTGCAGCCGCTCCCCTCGCTCCTCCACATCAGCGTGATAGTACGCACAGCCAACCTACTTAACCATTCGCTCACACTGCCCCTTGCTCGGACAGTACAACACCCCCTTCTGCCCTGACCCCTGCAGCTTCTTTCCCCATCGCTTGCACACCACCAACATTGTGTCCTCCAATGTCCTGCATTGACACTACGACACAAAGTATCGAGGGTTTGGCCGCGTTGTGCTTGCCCGGATATACGTTGCGTTACCCACCAGCATGCTTGCCTCCAGCTCCCCCTCCTGCACCGCTGGCAGCGTTGCTGTCAGGAATACAATCAGGCATCCTAGCAGCCGCAACTTCTTTACCTTGAGCAGATTGACCCGCCAGTCCCGCGCCGTAAACACCAAATGACACTCGTTCACTACCACCCGCTGTAGTAGCCCCTTGTTTGATATGAAACGGGCATAGCTTAAAAAGTTGTCGTTGCTAGTAGTGTCGCCTGCTATATCTGCGCTGATCACTACCACCGACGCCGGGTTGTTCTCATCATGTTTCCACTCTATGCAATCAATCACACACCTGCCAATCCGCCTGACCAAGTCCTCAATCAACGCCTGGCACGGCACCACGACAACCGTTACCTCATTCTTCTTAATGCATGCCAGCAGCGTGAACAGCAAGCTCTTGCCCCCTCCTGTCGGAAGCACAACCACCAGCAGTGTCTGCTTGTCCATCACAGCGTACAAAGCCTGCTTTTGCTCCATTGAATGGAACCCAACATCCTGCTTCCAGGCCTCTTTTGCAATTATGCAAGGATAAAAGCACACAAACCAGACCATGTAGCCAGCGTACGTCGATCGACTTGCGTCTGCTGTGCACTACGAAGCCAGCACCGTGTTTCCTGCTGAAGCGTTGCCACCCTACAGACCCATCTTTCTATCAATTCTTTTGTCAGCTTGGCAACAAGCTGCAGCTTTTTTTCGTTACCGTCAGTATGGTCAACAAACCGGTGGTTTGACCGACCGACTGATATGAGCGGTCGGTTTGACTGCGTTTAGGTCGGTTTGACATAACGTGGTTCACAAGTGAGTCGCTAACCCAAGCGAGTCGCTAACGCCTCACCAGCGCGTCGACTTCGCAACGTTATCACAGCTATTCAGTATAGTATACTAAAAATCGTAATAAGCCAATTTACTCCTCAGATCTATCACTGTCACTAGCACTATCAATTTCAACTGCGCAGGTACGAGCGTTGTGTCCAGTCTGCTTGCAACGCCCGCACCGCCTCTCTCCTCGCACCCTCTTCGACGCACTCTCACCACCACCACGACTGCTACCTGCCTGTTCAGCTAATACTTCTTGTACCTCGCCTATAGTAAGAGTCTCTTCTGTCCGCACGTATCGCCGCTTGCGGCTCTTCCGCTTATTTGATTCGTCTAGAGCCGCTCGAAGCGTACTCATTTCCTCCATCATAAGCGTCATTTTATGTGCCATTTGCTGAGCCCCCTTACTTAGCTGCGCGATCTGCTCGGTGAGTGAATTGGCAGAAGACCCACGGCGCTTTCTCACGCTCTCTTGAATGAGACCAATTTGAGCCTCGACTTCGCGCGCGTTGCGTGGTGTCTGCGCCTCCCAGGCGGCTGCCCGTCGCGGTGATTGATATGGTGTCTGCACTACCACATCAAGCTTTGATAGCACAGCCTGTGGGTCATTTGGGACTAGACCAGCGCCTCTGAAGCCAGCTTGAATGTTCTCCTTGGTAATAGACTGCTCAAAAGCAGCCTTAAAGGCTGGCAGGAAGGTCTCCTTGCTGATATAGTTGGTGCGGTTGCGTACCAAGCCCGAAACGGCGTCGCCATACTTACGCTTCAACGGCGAAAAGCAGGCGACGTCAAGGGACTGCAATAGGTGAGACGAGTGCGCAGACATGCAGAGAAGGATAATATTCTTCTCCTTGCAAAGATCCTGAAAATCGATAGAGCAGTGGCTCTCGTGGCCGTCGATAATAAGCAGTCGATACCCACCTACAGTACAGCTCTTTGTATGGGTATCAAAGTGCTCCAACCAGGCAAGAGCAAGCTGATTATTCGTCCAGCCATTGGGACTGACTTCAAGGACCCAGTCAGTAGGCAAATCTTTAAACCACACGTCGATAAGCACCTTACCTGCAAAGATAACGAAGGGGGGTAGCCGGCGACCAGACGCGCCCACGCCTTGGATCACAGTAACCCACTCCCGGTTGCCTGGCTGTATCCGCTTCTTCTTACCATATCCTTCAGACGCTGTGATAACTAACTGTGATAAAATCTTGCCCATCATAAAGCCAGTTTCGTCAAAGTTATAGATATCGTCGTCTACAATACCCCACTTCGGCTTTGTCGCCTGGACTAAGTCGAACCAGCGCTGGATAGCCGCTGGGTCCTCGCAGGCGGCTCGCTGGTGATCATAGGGACGACTCCAGCGTGTGTGGAGCTCAGGAGTCCTCTTAACAAAGTTGTCAACCCAGTTCTTGCCAACAGGGTTGCTCCCACGCTCATGTAATAGTTTATCAGCCATTGCTCGAACGTTAGGCTTTGTAGGCGCAAATCCTCGCGCAGACTCCTCAAGGATACGCTTAAGTATAGCCTCCTCATCTAGCTTATCAAGGCGCTTCAACTTCGGTACGCAGTCACGTCAGGGGCGTTTCCCAGCGCGTCGATCAGATAGAGTTCTTTGTGGGACGTTGTAGATAGTAGCAGCACGGTTTACACTCTGAACACGTTGCGATAGAACATCAAGAAGAGCAAGTTGAAGATCTGATTCAGTATAGGTAGATTGAGTATTGCGTTATTGAGACATCACGCGTTATAGTGTTGAAGTCGACGCGCTGGTGAGGCGTTAGCGACTCGCTTGGGTTAGCGACTCACTTGTGAACCACGTTAGCGGATTTGGTATGGCTATTACCA
Organism: Bipolaris cookei; assembly: GCA_002286855.1. NCBI lineage: Eukaryota > Fungi > Ascomycota > Dothideomycetes > Pleosporales > Pleosporaceae > Bipolaris > Bipolaris cookei. Next base: position 573,997 of record NRSV01000012.1, read on the forward strand.
GGGCCTCTCGGGCCATTCCCTAGTATAGGTAACAGAGTTGCTAACAATCAATCTAGTCGGCAGATTGATTCATGAACGTGCCACATCACGCTCCGTGATACTATACACGTACCTATCTCTGGCACGTTCGTGAATCAATTTGCCAACCAGATTAATTATTAGCAACTCTAATAGGTAAACAAATGAACCTTCTAGAAGCACTCTCCAAATTTTATCTGCTCGTCCATGCTGTAGTTGCATATCGCATTGCCTATCTCTGTATGCCTCATTTCTATAAACTTCTTTATTTAGCCAAATATTGTCTCTTTGATATGACCTATAGCAGGGCAACTAGCCCTGCCATTTCTTCCCTTCTATCTTGCTCACAGGTTATTCGCGTCGATGACGCTTCTGAGACGACCCTGGCACCCTTTAAGTCTATATCGACTGACAAAGAGGTCCGATGCGAGTTTCATATTGACTGAACGAACATCTGGCACGGCTCGATGCGGCTTGAAGGCGCAAAGTTAAGGCCTCTTCATAGGCGAGTAGTTAATACTAAGGCTAAAGAACCATGGATATTTCAACACGGCACTAGCCTAGAACATGAGGGTGCGCGATATTGGCTCTGTAAGCTTTGCCACCTGAAGAAAAGTTACTCGACGGCTCTATATTCGGCAGCTGGGACTACTCACGCAGCGAAGCACTTAACCCGTAAGCACCGCATCTCTTCATCAGGTGAACTTCCGGATCTGCCTGCCAATCCCTTTTTACTTGCGGCATCGTCAGGAACATATAGGGCACCTCTGCCGTGTCAATCTGGCGCTGAATCAGGGCTTCCTTCGCGTTTCAATGAGTCCATGTGGAAAGCCCAGTTCGTCGACTGGATTATTCTGGAAGATGTCACTCTTCGTCAGGCATCTAGTAAACGTCTTCAGTGGTTAATACTAAATGGCAGCGAGCTCGCTAGTCAGTTACTGCCCAAGTCCCACGCGTCTGTATCAACTTGGATTCATGATGCGTTCCAGAGGCGCTGGAAGATCATCTTCGACCTAGTCAAAAACGCGAAAAGTTTGGTGCACTTGAGCCTCGATCTATGGACCGCTTCTAATGGGTTTAACTATATTGGCATTGTGAGTCACTTTATCGACGGTAAGGACTTAAAACGTGACGTACGGCTTGATATCGTAGTAGATTCGATGTACGGGTGCTAGTATAATACAAACTTAGGGCGCTCTAGATAGTTGACTTTTTAGGCAGCCCGCTAACTTGTTTAAGTTAAGCTGTCAAACCTGATCAAACTCAAATCGACGGGCGACATTCTATCAAACCGACTCAAACCGACCGACGAGGCCTACCTGTTAAATCAAACCGATCGACGGAAGCCTCCGGTTTGAGTCGGTCGGTTTATTGACCACACTGGTTACCGTCGGGCAAGCGGGCTTGATATCCCAGATGAGCCAGATTTCAGCCCTGTACTCTTCCAGCTGTTGTTGCACATTGTGCCATCCAATGTTGTTGTCGGAAAACCTAATTTTAAAAGATTTTTTTCCATTTTCTCCAACACCCAAATCAACAATAAAATCATTCTACCACCCCCCTCTATGAAAACACGTTTAAGCATTGACACAATGCAAGAGCTTGCTTTTCTCTCTCTTCTGTGCTTGATGGTGATTTTTTATTTTCAAATTTATGCGCATTGCATTGACATGAACTGTGAGAAACGGGCATATTATTTTTAGCTAAATCCATCCAGCTGCATCCCCAGCTCTTCGATCGGCCGAACGAGCAGCTCAAGCGGATCGATATAGTTCGGGTCTATCCTCTCGCAATGCCCAAAGCATTGAACCATTTCTTCGCTTAGTTGAGCGGGCGTTGCATGCTGCTGTAGCAAATGCCTGTCAAGGCTCACGACCCTACTGCAGTGCTGCTTGCAATCATGCACCCCATACCGCATGTTCTTGCGCGTCCGGCCCCTTAAATACTGGCACTTGCTCTTGCCGGGCAGCCCTGTGATGTCTAAAAACTTGCTTTTCTCCTTGGGCTTCAGCGTCACAGTCAAATATACCATCTGCGTCTCACCCTCAGCAGTCCCCGCAGTCCTCGCAGTCCTAGCTGCCGGTTGCGGAACCCCTTGAGCGAGTCAAGTATAGTATGGCATTCATCCAACGCTTTCCAATCCGGCCGGCCCATAGCCCGTTCCCGGTTGATGTAGTGCCCAAATGCCTCGCCCGCAGCCGCTTCGGGTGTCACAAACATAATCTGCACACTCATGTACGGACGCCGACTATCCCAATCCCCAACTCGTCACACCGTGCCTTCATGTCAAACCGCAGCCCACCAATGGCACCACCACAACCCTTACCCCGCTTGGCACCGATGCTGGCAGCATGAACAGCACGCTCCTGCCAGCCCCAATCCCCATAATCACCACAACAGGACGCTCATACTGCATAATCGTCTGCATCGCTGGCCGCTGTACACTGCAAAACTGCGCCTTGCGCCCTAACAGCCACTGTGGCTCACCGTCCACGTCCACCAATGCTCCTGCAAATGATCAAAATACGCGGCCATGGTGTCAATACACCTCGACACGCGTCGTCTCCGGCTCAATCTTAAACCAACCCCTTTTTCGCTGGATTATGTCGTCACGTTCTCCGTTTTAACCTGTCCTTTCTATACCGAATGGGCGAAACCACGGTGTGACCTGGATGTGATCTCTGGGCCCCGATGCAGCGGGCGACGTTTCGCGTAACACCACGGACTACTAGCAAAACGTGACGAAACAAATGGTAATTTCACGTGCGCACTTCACTTGTGTGCAATGCCTTGTTGAACGGATTGATAGGTCGTGCAACGCCGCAGCAACACCAAAACCACTAGGGCAAAAATGAGGCTGTAAAGCCACACATGATAACTATACATACGAGATATTGTGTTGGAGTTGTATATAGAGGCTTGCAATTATTTTGTACTAGTTATATTTACTTGGAGTTTTGATGGTACGGCCACTTGTCCTAGTTTTAGCTGGAGCAGCTGGTGCAGCCTCTGTGGACGCCGCGGTAGCTGTAGAACAACTACCACGTTTCTATAGCTTAATACATGATGAAGATACGGCTGGAACTTTGCGCTTCCTGTTCTGGGTAGTTTGAGACGCTCCTTTGGTGGTTTGGGCTTCGACTCGGGCTGCTCGAGTAGCTGCTTTTTCCGCTCTCTCCTTCACCCTCACTACTTTGGCTGCCTCTATCTTCACACATCTCTCCTCTGCCTCCTGTTGCCGAAGGAGCTTAACAGCAGCAGCTTGAGTCTTTTATTAGTTTTTATAAGCTGCTGCTCGTGCTTTTCCTATCGTTTCACTATCTCCCGTGCACGTGCTTCTCTAAGCTTACGTGGAGACCAGAAGACGGCACCACCGTGGTACTCCTGTCTCTGCAGTACATCAAGAGACTTACTATACTTCTTTTCCCCTTTCTTAGTAGTAAGAACCTCTTTTATCCCGTTGAGTCCATAGTGTAGTAGCTGGTTTTGGGTAGAGAGATGATGGACTTTAAGACTCAGCTTCTTTGCCTCTACTGACTGGCTGTCGGCTACAGCAGTACGGACTAACAGGTCCATCTTTCTCCAGTCAGGGTCAGAGAGACTCAACGGTGAGCTCCGGCCATCTTCAGCCGGCGTGTGGGTAAATCTCTCGAGTATATGCTCTGTTTCCATTGGCTATACACCAGTAGCTTCAAACGACTTAAGAACCGTCACTGTCTTGAACGCTAATTACCAGGCACTTCAGAATAGTGAGAAGAAGTTGCCTTTCTTGACTGGGAGCAGTCCCTGGCTCTTGTGGAGGTGGTCTGAGAGCACAGCCGAGTACGCGGTCGAGAGTGGCTTGAACAACACTACGTCGAGCGGCTGTAGCGTATAAGTAGAGTAAGGTAGAAAATAGCTAATGGTATACAATAAGAGTCGCAGTAATTAAGAAAATCCGGTGTGATATGACTACCGTGGCCATCAGGTATAATGAGACACCAGTCTCTCCCGCGACGGGCTTTCTACTTCGTACGGCAGTCAGATACCTATTCTAGACACGCTAGACCAATATCATTAACCGTCCAGCCAGATGGTGATGATGCTACACAGACGTCGTGCTGCCGAGCTTCGATGGAGCTCACCCATGCTGACTGTAGTGAGCTGTTGGCCGACGAGTAGATGAGGCCCGGCAGCAGAGCCTCCTCATCAGCACAGACAGCTACTTTGAGCGTGATTCAGTCACAAGAGCCATCCTGCAGAGCCGCTGTTACCTCTTTTTTCTCATATGAGCGACGGCTGAACACTCGCTTTGAGCGTCCTAGTACACCTAGCATCAGTCTTGCTATCAGTCAGTTGGATCGAGAGACTGAAAACCTAAGTAATTAGGAAACCCTGGACGGAAACTGGCCTTATCAGGTTTTCAGTCTGTCGATCCAACTGACTGATAGCAAGTCTGCCTAGCATGAAGCCCTTCTCGTCCATATTGTACGTATGACGCGCTTCTATACCATACTTGACTGTTTTTCCGTGTAGTAGTTTGAAGTAGGCCTCGTAGTTCTCCCTTAAGTCAGCTTTTTGGCAGTTGGCATCCATAGCAGTGGTCCATTGAGAGACAAGCTGATCGCCGTGTCGGCCGAGAAAGCGCGTAACCCATGCATCGCTTACGGGCTTTGTGGCTATCGATGATGCGGAATATCGTATCATCTCTCTCATAGGAAGCAGCCGTCCCTCTGTAAGGCTATCGATATCCTGTACAAGCTCTTGCTCTTGTTGTGAGCCGAATCGTTGTTGGTTACGGTCTTTAGCTCCCTGTGGGCGCTGACGGCCCTTGTGTCTTTGGGTCCGCGTACTGTTTGATACACCAAAGCGACGAGTAATTTCTCTATATGAGAACGGCCCTCCTAGCTCAATCGATTAAATTACTGCAAGTGCATCATCAAATGGTGCCATGATGATGGAGTTACAACGCATTGAAGTTAGTGGCTTGTCTGGTGTTCTGGTGTTCGTGGGGCGTTGCGCGTGCGGGCACGGTAAGAGGGGCTTCTCCACGCGGGGCAACTCAACTTGTGGAGACGATATAGCAACTACTGTATCGCGGGGTATTGTAGGTGTGACTACACTGAAGGTAATGTAACCTTACAGACCTCGCTATTAACAACAGCTGAAAACTGATCTCGGAGAATCTGTGAACGATCTACAGCCGTACAGTTGAGGGCCAAATGGGGATGTGTGGAGGGGCAGAGCAGCATCGGCTTTACCCTTGTGTCAGATAACAGCAGCCTAAACCGCAGAACCCAGGTGTGGATCGGAGCACCAGGATTCCATATACAGCCAATCGGAGCTCACTGCCAAGACTACCCCAGCCTAAGCTATAACAGGAGGCGTTTTATCTCACGTGACTAAGTGGTATTTCTTGCTCAGAGGACGCTCCACACGTCTCCGCAATAAGACAACAATCACAGCAAGATCAGTTTAATACAATTAACTTTCAAGATCCGTTTCACTGTCCTTGGTAACCCATCGAAATCTTACACCTTGTGGGCTTCACCTTATAGAAAATAAGGTAAAAGGTCGAGAATACCAGCTGGGTGTGAAACGAGAAGTACGAAGATTGATTTCTCTTCCGCTTAACCAATAAATCATTCCCTAGTCACTCCCAAGACTTGGCCCTCTTTGCCCGTCCGTACTCATCAACATGGCCTCGACTGCTACCCACCCACCTAGCGCCGGGCCCAAGATCCAGGAGATGTTTTCTGATGTGATTGTCTCAAAAATCACTCCAGCATCGGAACATTGCTTCTATAACTATGACGGCTTCGAGCCAGGGCATCGAGTCCTCGACGTAGGCCATGTCCGGTCCCCTGGACGCAGGCCATTTGGCGTTCGGACTATTTATGACCGGGATCAAGCGATCACTGTCCGTGATGGAGCACGTTTGTATGGCGACATCTTTCGCCCAGAAACCTCGGATAAGCAGCCGGTCCCATGCATACTCCCATGGAGTCCTTACGGTAAGACAGGTACTGGCCCACAGAACTACGACTCTATGGCTCCTTACCGCGCCGGTATTGCACTCGACCGCACATCAGGCTATGAAAAGTTTGAAGCCCCAGATCCGGCTGAGTGGGCTGAACGTGGCTATGCTGTAGTCAACGTTGACGCCCGCGGTTCCGGACACAGCGAGGGTGTCATTGCCTTCTGGGGTAATCAAGAGGCTAACGACATTTACGACGTCATCGACTGGCTTTCTCGTCAGTCTTGGTGTAACGGTTCGGTCGTCATGGCGGGCAACTCGTGGTTGGCCATCGCCCAGGTCAACTTTGCCTCAAGATTGCACCATCCGGCGCTAAAGGCCATTGCCCCTTGGGAGAGTCTTACCGACATCTACCGTCACCTTGTCGCCCGTGGCGGTCGGCCGCACATTCCCAGTTTTCATCGATTGATTTCGGAAGGCTTTGCTGGCCCTGAAGGAGCAGAGAGTGTTTCTGCCATGCTTCAGAAACATCCTTTGTATGATGATTACTGGGAAGCCAAAAGAATCCCCGTTGAGAAGATTGACAATATCCCAATGTATGTTGTTGCTTCCTACTCAAGTATGCTTCATTCCTATGGGTCGTTTCAGACGTTTCGACAAGCAAAAACGGAGAAAAAGTGGCTCAGGGTTCATCCATACCAAGAGTGTAAGTTTCAATGACTAGTCGCTTGCACCTTCTGTCCTATCATCATTATACCGTTCCGTCTTTTCACCAAGTTAAACACCAACATTTTGACTGACTTTTTGTCAACTATTAGGGTATGACATTTATCGCTCATCCATCTCGGATGAGCTTCAGCAGTATTTCGACTCCTATTGCAAACCTGACGGTACCACAAATCCTAAGGAATGGGAATCGTCGACGCCACGAGTGCGACTTTCTCTTCTTGGTTTTGAATCAGACGGAAGTCCCGCCAAAACTGTCATTGAGAGGCCTGAGCATAGCTATCCACTTGAAAGACAGGAGCTGCGGACTTTGCACCTCGATGCGGAAACAGGACGGCTTACTCAGGATAAGCCAAACCGGGAAGCAACTAAGTCTTACGAGGGGAAAAGTTTGAACCATCACCTAGTAAGTCATATCTGGTTTGGTCTTTTATCATCTAGTCCAGCTTGATCCAACCCTTTCTCAACTGTTTTGGGAGCGTGCATTCTTACTAATGAAAATCTAGACTTTTACAACATCATTTAAATCTCCTACTGAGCTAGCTGGTTACCCCAAGGCTATTTTACATATGTCCTGTCCGGATCACGATGACTTTGACGTCGTCGTGCAGATCCGCAAGATTGACGCCAAAGGCCGGCAGCTATCTCATCTCAACTATCCCTGCCCTGCGCCCATCGACCGGATCCCCAATGTAAATACAGTCAAGACCTTGGGTCCCCAAGGTTTCCTTCGTGCTTCACACCACGTGTCACTGAATGGGAATGGAGGACCTGTACCTTCCAACGATCTCTCTAGGGAGACAGATCCTTTGTACAGTCACCGTACCAGGACACCCATCGTTCCAGGCACCATAATCCGCCTTGAGATACCAATCTGGCCGGTTGGTATGACCTTTGAAGCCGGAGAGGGAATTGCGTTGAATATCTCGGGCCATGATATGTGTCTCCCTGAGACAGAGTTGTGTCGATTAGCAAAACCAGAGGATGAGAATGTTGGGCGGCACCATATCCACACAGGTGGAAAATATGATAGTCACTTGATTATTCCTGTCATTAAAGGTTGAAGGAGCCGGCTGGTAGCTTGGAGGCTATTGTTGAAAAAAGCGGACGGAGACGTTATTATTAACGTAGCTTACAAGCGAGTGGGCCACCCCACCAACTTTGTACACTCTAAAAGCTATACATATCAATGACTCCACCACCACGTGCTCTACAATCTCGAAATGAAGCTGATATATTTCTTGCTATCTCTTCTCTTGATAGCCAGCAGCTAAGTAGCTCTAGACGCGCTGCGCTAGCGTATAGTGTTCCAAAATCTACACTCAATGACCGACGCGCTGGCAAGCCTGCCCGACGCGATTGCCAGCCCAATTCAGAGAAGCTTACCAAGCTAGAAGAGGAGGTTATAGTTGATCATATACTTGATCTAGATCTACGTGGATTCTCGCCTACCTACGCTGCTGTGCGCGATATGGCTGACAGACTCCTGGCTGCGCGCGGCACTGGCCAGGTTGGGCAGAAGTGGCCAGCTAACTTTGTCAAGCGTACAGACAGTCTTGCGACGCGTTTTAATCGACCGTATTATAGGCAGAGAGCCCTATGTGAAGATCCAGTCTTAACTAAGAGCTAGTTTGAGCTTATAGAGCAGACAAAGGCCAAGTACGGCATCTGTGACGAGGACGTCTACAACTTTGATGAAGCTGGCTTTATGATGGGCAAGATCACGACTCAGCTTGCTGTTATAGCGTCAGAGAGAAGGACACGGCCAAAAGTTATTCAGCCAGGTGGTTGTGAGTAGGTAATGATGCTCTCAGCTGAGCTAATGCGCGATCGAATCGCTAGCCTTGAGAAGGCTAATGAAGCAGCAACGAAGCGTAGGCAGCGTAAAAGAAAGCGGATACAGAAGCAAGGACTGCTAAAAAAGGGAGCTGGAGAGGATCTACTCGCTCAGCGTGAGGCTGATCAGCAGATTGCTCATGAAGAGCGTCAAGGAGGGGAGCGATCAGGTGTTAGCCGCCAGGCTCTAGCGCGGTGTAGCAGGTATAGAGAGACTGGCCACAATTCGCGTACATGTAGAAAAGATACTTTAGATAACGTAAAGCACCACCGAGCCGGACACACCACCGAGCCGGACACTTTTTCTTGGCATCACGAACTTCATGTACGAAAACTCGAATTACTCTACA
>NRSV01000120.1:0-47763 GCA_002286855.1 Bipolaris cookei
AACCCTAACCCTAACCCTAACCCTAACCCTAACCCTAACCCTAACCCTAACCCTAACCCTAACCCTAACCCTAACCCTAACCCTAACCCTAACCCTAACCCTAACCCTACACACCTAACCAATCCTACACACCTAAACACAAAGCGGTTAGCCGTAAAAGCGGTTAGCCATACTAGCGGTTAGCCATACTAGCGGTTAGCCATACTAGCGGTTAGCTATACAAGCGGTTAGCTATATAAGCGGTTAGCTGTAAAAGTAGTTAGCTATATAAGTAGTAAGCTATATTAATAGTTAGTTATAAAAGCAGTTAGACGCACAAGCGGTTAGTTACTCTATCGATTAGCTACTAAAGTAGTTTATTATATTCTTCTTTAGCTTCAAGTATATCATATTTTCTAATATAATTACTATCTTAATATTAAAATGCATAATCTTTTAATTATAACTATACTTCACTATCTCTTCTAATATTTACTATAATATCTATTTATTTATCGTATAATATATAATAAATAATATATAGCTATAATTATATAAACTCTAAGCTTTCATATTTTATTTTATTATTATATCAACACTTAAATAATAATATACTTATTTTTATTAGAAGAAATAAAATAAAAACTAATAACTACTTAAATTTATTAATCTATTCTTATTTCTCTATTACTACTACTACTACTACTACTACTACTACTACTACTACTACTACTACTACTACTACTACTACTACTACTACTACTACTATTACTACTACTCTATTACTACTACTCTATTACTGCCACTGCTACTACTACTACTACTGCCACTGCCACTGCTACTGCCACTGCTACTGCCACTGCTACTACTCTACTGCCTCTGCTACTTCTGCTGCTTCTGCCACTATCGCTCCTACTACTACTGCAATACCATTACTTACTACTCTGCCTAGTACTCGCCCACCTACATACTTCTGCCCAATCCACTGCCCAAATCTTCTATCTCTACTATCTCTACTCTCTACTACCCCTATATCGTACCTACCCCGCCCTACCACCGTATCTACCCTACCACCATCTAGCTGTCGTTTAGCTGCTGCTGCCTCGAGTAGCCCGTATAGCACTGGCACTACTACGTTGTTCCAACTGCACTTCTGCTGCTGCCCATGCTGCCCATGCTGTCCATGCTGCCCATGCTGTCCATGCTGCCCATGCTGTCCATGCTGCTCTCCACTCTCTAACTCACATAGCTTCTGTATCATCCCACATCTCCAGCATATATCTACCTCTCTACTATAGTAGATCCACCGCCGCACCCCATCCAACTGCTGCTGTACGCTCTCGCTTCTTGCTAGCAGCCGCCAGCACTCCCACACGCTATGCTCAGCCTCCTGCTCTTCCTGTATCCGCTCCGCGCTGCGCTTTCCGTCAAATATCTCATGTAGTATCCCCCAGCAGTACGGGCATGTCTGCTGCGCTAGCTCGTCTAGCTTCGTCCGTACTACCCTCTCCTGCACTGCCTGCAGCTGCGTATCCGCTTGCCACGCTGCCTGTCCGCTCGTGTTAGCTGTAGTACTGCTAGCTTCTACTACTTCTGCCTGCTGTATAGCCAGCTGTCTGCTGCCTATCCCGCGCTGACTGCAGTTGTCGCACACTACAACCGCTTGACCTATAGCCTCCTCTAGCTGTCGACACGACAACGCTGTGCCGTCCATATATCGACTAATTGCTCTTCGCCGACAGCCGCGCGTCGATACTAGCGTTGCCACTGCCTGGCTATCGTCCATCTCTTCACTCTCGTCTGTCTCTGTCTCGTCTGTCTCGTCTGTCTCTGTCTCATCTACTTCGTCTGCCGCCTCTACTTGCTGCTGCTTCTGCCCTACCTGCTTTGCCCGCCGTTGTGCCTGCTGCCGCCCCCGCTGCTGCTCTTTTCTTGCTACTACTAGCACTACAGCTTTGCCTTGCCCTCGTGCTCTGCCACTCTCCTGTATAAAGTCGATCATGCTCCATGGCTGTTCTATATGCAGCGTGAACTCTACACCCGCAATATCTACTCCTACTCCTAGCGCCGACGTACACACAATTAAACCACCGCGCTGCCGCCACTGCTCTAGTATCGTCGTACGAGAAGCTACACCTGCGTGATAGCTGCTACAGTCTAGCGCTGCTGCCATATCATCACAGAGCTGTCGACTGCGGCAGTAGACGATCCCTTTGGCGTACCTGGCTTCTGTAGCTGCTGTAGCTGTAGCTGCTGTAGCTATTGTGGCTGCCGCTGCTGCACAGCGCTGCCTAGAAGCCTGTTCTGCCTCTCTCATTAACCTACCCGCTTGCTCGATGGCCTGCTCAAATAGCTCGTCTCGCTGGCAATAGTAGACTACGTACTGCGTGTTCGGCCGCTGCGTGCTTCTTGCTCGGACGATAGTAGCCGTAGGTATAAGCAGTCTCTGCTGTAGCTGCTCTACCTGCGACGGAGGCAGCGTAGCCGTAAGAAACACGAGCTGGCACGCCAGAAGTCGCAAGTCTCTTAGCCGTGCTAGCTTTGGCCGCCACGAGTCAGCTGTAATAGCCACATGGCACTCGTCTACTACTACTCGTCGCAGTATCTGCTGCCGAGCGAGCAAAGCTGCGTACGAGAGAAAGCTGCCGTCAGAGCTCCCAACGTAGTCAGCACTGACGACGACTATGCTGGCTAGTCGACTGCGACGCTGTAGCTCGCCTGCCTCGCCTGGCTGCCACTCAATAGCTTGGATATTAGCTTCTGTAAGCCGTACGAGCATATCCTCTACTAAAGCACGAAACGGGACAACGAGAATCGTTACTCCTAGGCGATCGGTCTGCTGGCTTTGATCGAGGACAGCAGCGGTAAAAGGCAGAAGTGTCTTGCCTCCGCCTGTAGGCAGAACGATAATAAGAGGACTTATGCCCTGTACGACGGCGTCTAACGCTCGTTTCTGGTCTGCCGATTTGTATACAACTGGCTGGTCAGCAGAGATACGGAGCACCTGGCGAACAGCGTCTGTAAGCTGCTCCTCTGTCGTACGCGGGTTAGGCTGGCACGTCTGCGTCAGCTTGGCTCTCTTTGCCGCTGGCTGCTGCGCAGTCTTAGGCTCAGACTGGAGCTGGGGCTGTAGCTGGGGCTGTAGCTGGGGCTGTAGCTGCGACTGTAGCTGTGGCTGTAGCCGTGTCGAGCAGTTTGGCCAGCTTAGTGCCTGTTTCCGCTTTGTCCCTTGCTCTTCTACTAACGCTGCTGCCTCTACAGCGTCTGCAGCGTCTATAGCTTTTGCTAATAGTCTATTCGCCTTAGACGGTAGCCCAAGGAACGCGTGCCACGCGAAGCTAAGCGTTCGAAATACGTCAATCAGTCGCGGACTTAGCCCTTGAACGATATCCGCCTGCACTGCGTACGCTACTATGCCTATTACTGTAGATCGCCCATTCTGTAGCTCTAACGGATCTTCTCCATCTACGTCTTCGTCCGAGCTAACGTCTCCGCCACCGCTAGTAGCGCTACACCGCTCGCCTAGCTGCTTACTATAGCCTGCTGCAAACCGCTCTCCCACTACCTCTCGCCCGATCCCGACAGCCACGTGACGGTACTCAGCCGTCGTCAGTCGTGATCCTAGCCGCTCTGCTGTCTCGGCTGTCATCGTACGCGTGAGACGATCTGTGTCCCACGGCCCACTGCCGTTCGTCCATAGATAGTCCGTTGCCGACGCAGTAGCTGCCTTGCCCTGACTGCTAAGGAGCATAGCGCGTACAGGCCGTACATACAGCAGATACGCAGTGACTAACTGGCCTACTGCCTTGGGTAGAAACCGCGCGACAATCTTTGGCTTATCCCACTGCGACTGCGTCTTGTGATAGCGAGTAATTACTACAACTTGGCCGTCTATCATGTATAGATTACGGTCTTGTAGCACGCCGTTACGCCAGCGTATAGAGAGCAGCTCTGGGCCACGGGCTGGCTGGCCGCCTGTAATATGGACAGCTAGACAGAGTAGCTCTAGGAAGCGATCGATTTGTTTAAGATACCGACGAACGGCTCGGGGTCTCCACTCCATGCTCTGGCGGCTGCTTGTTGGCGGCTGTTCTGGCTCTTCTGGTTGTTCTGGCTGCTCGGACTGCAGTCGTACACGCTGTTGATAGAGCTTCTGCGCCCTAGCTACGCTAGCCAGTCGATCCAGCACCCACGCTTGCCCTTGCTGTAGCTGCGACCGCGACAGGTAGCATAAGCCACGCTGTCGGATAGACACGTCGTCTTGTATCTCCGCTAGCCTAGTCGTCGGCCGGTGCTCGTGCTCGCCCATCCACAGTAGCTCTTCCCACAGCACGCGTTCTGCCTCAGTGATAACGCCCTGCGCAAGCTCGCGGAACTGCTGCAGTACGACAGGCCGGCCTTTAATATAGAATGTCTGTCGATCTGCCGACCACCACATACTACCAGCACTACTACTAGGCGTGCGTAGGGCGATAGACTTAGCGTACGCTAGTAAGCTTAGTATACTACTCATTGGGCTATACGAGCCGTCTACTAGATAGCGGGCGCGCTGCTCAAGAAAGCTCTTAGTCTCTACAGCACCTTGCTCCGCCCGCTTATCTACTGGTAGAAAGATCTCTATCGCTAACGCCCGTACGCAGTAGACAAGTGCGCCAAGTATAGACGAGAACTCGGGAGCAGTACGTAGGCGGCTAGTCTCCGGGTGGATACCAAGCGCGGCGAGAAAATGGACAATAGCGCTGTCAAAGGGCTGTCCGTAGAGCTCCTGGCAGATAAGAGCGTGAGACAGGCGCAGCACGTACGTACGCTGCTTGGCTATTGTCGTAGCGCTATTATTAGACTGGCAGAGGTACTTCCAGAGCCGCTCTGCTGCTAGCTTCTGCTTGCCATGCCACGGGAAGAGACGAGCAATACTGGCCAGCTCGGGCACTGCTGGCGCTGCTGGCTGGTCGACAGCTACTACACGGAGGCAGTAGCAGACTAGTCGTGCCCAGACTTGAGCAGCGCGCAGCTGGCTGGCCTTGTTTTGCATACGGCTAAACGGGCGGACGTCTGGCTCTTGAAGCTTTGCACTGCGCAGCCAGCGCAGCGTATCTCGAGAGAGCGTGCCGAGTCCCTGTACAGCTTCCTCTACTAGCTCTTCTACGAGCTGTACGACGCGCTGCAGCTGCGGCTCCTCCGCTGATGGGAGGCGTATGGCGTACGACAGTAGCTGCCAGTCTGAGTAGGCCTGTAGGTGCTCGTCCCACTGCGTACGCTTAAACCAGCCCGTACGGTCTTTAGCGTCAGCTTCTTCGGTTATACGCTGTATACCCTCGCTATCCTTGCGCTCGACAGCGTCCCACTCGCACGATAGACAGGCTAGGCGTTGCTGATAGCTCTCCTGCTCCTGCTGCTGCTGCTGCTGCTGCTGGCTTGCCTGGCCCGCTTGGCCTGTCTCCAGCTGCTCTGGCTGCTCTGGCTGCTCTGGCTGCTCTGGCTGCTCTGGCTGCTCTGGCTGCTCTGGCTGCTCTGGCTGCTCTGGCTGCTCTGGCTGCTCTGGCTGCTCTGGCTGCTCTGGCTGCTCTGGCTGCTCTGGCTGCTCTGGCTGCTCTGGCTGTCCTGGCTGTCCTGGCTGTTCTAGCTCCTGTACGATAAAGTAGCGTCGATACTGCGTCTTCTGAAAGAACGTCTGTACTTTAACAGGTCTCCATAGCTGCGTAGTAGAGTTATTATATGTAGATGCAGAGGCTGTTAATCTACGCGTAAGCTTTACGCCATGCTGTTGATTAATATGCTTCTTTATCCAACTCCGACTAGTACTAATAAAGCTACAGTCAGCTTGACAGCAGCAGCGAAACGCGTCTTGTGGTGGGCTAAGCTCCGCGAATGGCGCACTATATGGTGCTGGCGCGCGTACGTGAGTAGGCGGCTGTAGCGTACAGCTACTATAGCGTTCTTGTAGCTCTCTTCTCTCTTGAATAGATAGCTTGTGGTAGCGCTTTAGATGCTCATCTAGGCTATAGACGGCGTACTGGTGCTCGTTACAAATAAGAACGCCGTAGGCTGGTAAATAAGTAAGCATAACTAGTTGTATATAAATATAAATATATAATATTCCAATAGTAGACTATATAGTTATTTATTTAAAGAGAGAGCGAGAGAGAGAGAGAAAGAGAAATAATAAGCTGGTTGCCCTAGCAGCAATCAGACTATACAGAGGGGGCGTAAGCAGAGATTAGGGTTAGGGCTTAGGGTTAGGGCTTAGGGTTAGGGCTTAGGGTTAGGGTTAGGGGTTACTTAGGCTACGCGAGTGCACACCCGACAGGGGTTGCGCGAGTGTACACCCAACGTCTGTGCGCTAGCCAATCAGCGTGCGCGAGTGTACACCCGGGGCCTACACTTGCGCACAACCATATGGCTAGGCTGTATTTCATATATGTGGTGTAACAAAATCGTGCAAATCTAACGCACTAATAATTATAATCATACGACGTGTGTGTAGTGAGTAATAGAATAAAAGGTGTCGCGGTGTTAAGGTTCGTGGCTGTGGCTCGTGCGCGCTCAGAAAGGCGCTTAGGGTTTAACCCCAAGTTAACCCCAACCTCAGATCTTAGGGTTTCGAGCTGAGCGGGACGACATAGGAGTGCTAGGATTATGGTTGACTGAACAACTAACCCCGGCCGTAAACATAGAATAAGCAAACAACGTCAACAGCATGCAGTAAGCGTATACTCCATAGACTTGAGTCAAAACTACATAGCGTGACTATCATGGATGCATTTCGTTCCACATTTGAATACTTACCAGCGCATCGCATTGCCATATGCAGAAGCCATCAACAGGGAATTGTGAGGTCACAGCTACTAACCCATTTAAACACGAAGCACCAGGAACTAGTGCCCAGCATGCGGCGAAAAATCATCGAGGCTATAGGCGAAGACGAGTCGCTGCACAACTGGGCTAACTATGTAGACGACTTCGTGTTTCCCCGTCAAGACGCCGCGCCGCTGCCCCATTTGCCCGTGTATACAGACGGCTTGAAGTGCAAAGAATGCGCACGCATGTATACCCACATCAAGGGCATGCAGCAGCATTGCCGCCAGGAACACGGCTGGCAGGGCACCCACCAACGCACCAGGGGCCGTCCACTAGCCAGGCAGGACATGTGGACTACCGTATCATGCCAGAAGTTCCACAACACCGGCACGCTGGGACGATTATTCCAGGTTAGTGGCAATGCACCCGTCGAGCCCGTCCAAGGCATGGACTTAGCGATAGTCGCCAACATAGCTGCGACTATGGCCCAGGTGAGTCAAGCGTTGCGGGAAGCGGACAGGAAGCCCGCCGCCGTCCAGGACGACGAGAGTCGGTGGTCATATAAAAAATGGCTGAACCGGACAGGCTGGTCGCGGCACTTGAAAGGCTTAGACCGCAACTGGCTGCTTGACATGGTACAGAAGCCAACGAGCGAAGAGCGGGCGTTACGTGACGTGTGCTGGGCGGTAGAAATGGTGATTTGGAAGGCACAGCAGGCTTCGCATTCAACTATTGTTGGCATGCCCGCCATAATGCTTATTAACCGGCGCGAGTACGGCAACACTAAGGACGAAAAGCCGTTCAACGCCAGCCAGGGAGAGTCGACCATGAGGAAGTACAGCGACGTGTGGGTGCAGATCATCGTGTACATTTTGCGCACCCACTGCATGTCCGTTGTGCGGCCACGTGGGGAGGAGGAGGTGCAGAGGAAACGGCCGCCGTATCGCTTGACGTACGAGCAGGACAAGTGCTTAGAAGAGATTAACGACATGGTGGAATACATGGACGAGCGAGCCATAGGCCCAGGGACAGGTGCAGGTGCAGGCGCAGGCACGCAAGAGTGGACCATGGGCGGCACCGCCAGTAGCCATGACAGCGACAGTGAGAGTGAGGACGGGATGAGCGAAGAACTCGCCGAGGAGCTACAGAAGAAAGTGCTTGCATTAATGCTCGCGCTGCTCGACCACAATCTAGGCGACAACGAGTACCAGAGTGCGCTCATCAGCGGCATGGCCGTGCTAGGCGTGAGCGCAGAGAGGGGGTGGTTGAGCCCGTTCCTGTACATGCCCAAGCAGTCAGCCATGGTGACGGTAGCCCGTATGCTCGTCGTATACCAGGCCAGCTGCGAGCGGCGCAGACAGATTGCTAAGCTCGTCGAGGACGGATACGGCGAGGAGCCGGCGGGAAGGGTGGCTAGCACGCATTTTGAACTCGTGCAGGAAATGTGCAACCGCTTCATGGTCATTACCGACCACCAGCACCCGCCGACGCCCATGGATGCCGTCTTCCGGCTGCGGTCGTTTGGCTTTGGCGTCCGCTACACGACCAAGGCGGATGATGTGGTGGGCTGGATGGACGATACGTTGTTGTACGGACACATCCGGTTCAGCATGTCGGAGCTGCGGTGCATGGTGCATGGCATGATTGCGAGCACGCGGCAGGACATACTCCGGAACTTGCTGCTGCTGCAGCTGGACAGCGAGGGCATCGTCGACCTCAAGACGACGCCATGCCCCGACATGTACTGGGACCGGCTGGTGGACAACCCGGCGAACGAGCAGGTGGGATGGAGCTTCATGCAAGACCCGCGCAATCAGGGCGCAACAAGCGTACTAGACCCCACCCAGTGGCTGCTGCATCGGATCCAGCAAGAGAAGCCGCTGCGAGAAGCGTTTGTCGACGTGAAGGCGTCGCGGGCGGCCATGGCAAGGGGCGGAGCGGTGGTGTGGTCTAAGAAGCGCATCCAGGCATACTCCAAAGCGATGCGAGATACCCGCAAGGCGCTGGCAGCACTTGTGTATTTGACGGGAGGCGCGCCGCCGCGGGGCACTGAGTTATTAACCGTTCGATATCAAAATGACGCGCAGGGAAATAGTCGCGGAGTTTTCATCGAAGATGGGCTGGTGGTTTTTGTAACAACATATCACAAGAACATTGCGCAGACTGGCCATGGCAAAGTAGTCCACCGCTACGTGCCACGCGAAGTAGGCGAGCTGGTCGTACTTTACTTGTGGTTTGCATTGTCGTGGTGGCGCAGTCTGGTGCGGGCAGGCTGGGGGAAGGAGGAGGATGGGGACGAGGTGAATACGTTCATGTGGAGGCCGCAGCCCGAGAAGCGTTGGCAAAAACCGAGCCGCAAACGCAAGCGGGATGCAGGTCAACGCACGAAAAGAGTGGGCAGGTCAAGCCGGGTGCGGATTGGGAGGGCGGCAAAGAGGCGTGAAGAGGTGTCCGAGGAAGAGGGGGGAGAGGGGCGTGAAGGAGAAGAAGGGGAGGAAGGAGAAGAAGGGGAGGAAGGAGAAGAAGGGGAGGAAGGGGAAGGAGAAGAAGGAGAAGAGCCGCCCGGCAACGAAGATAAGCCGCCGTCGGTTGAGTTGTGGAATAGCAACCGGCTGAAGCTTGCGCTACAGAAGCCGTCGCTGCTGTACATGGCGGTTAAGCTTACGCTTATGGGGTGGCGGCACGGGTCCAAGTCGATATGGCGACGGTACATCCGCAACCCCAAGGTGCACAAGGCGTTCATGGAGGGGGCGGAGAGTGACAGCAGCGGCGAGGAAGACGACGAGGCGTTTGACTTGCAGGCGGGTCATTCCACCAGCACTGCAGGCAAGATTTACGGCCGGTCGCTGGACGAAGCGCAGTTTGGGGTCGAGTCGAAGCGGTTTGCGTTCCGGGCGGCGAGCGTGGAGTGGCATGCGTTTTTGCAGCTCCCGTCCGCAATAGAGAAGAAGCCCGGGCGAGGCACAGCTGCGAGGGCGGCACGCAAGGAGGCATTGCTGGAGGAGCGACGGCGGTGGAGGAAGCTCCGGCTGGTCGACTTGGACCGCAAGTTGAAGCAGTTGCTAGGGCCGACCGCTAAGTTCCGCAGTGTGCAGCGGCCGGCGCTGGAAGCGATTATGCAGAACGAAGACCACGTAGTGGTCATCATGGGCACAGGCGCGGGCAAGAGCGTGTTGTTCATGCTGCCGGCGATGGTGTCGTCCGGGTTGACGATTGTGGTGGAGCCGCTGACTGCGCTGCGGTTTGACATGAAGGCACGGTGCGATAAGCTGGGGATCATGAGTGCGGAGTGGGATAGTCGACGGCCGTATGTGATGGTGCAGATGATGTTTGTCACGCCCGAGGCGGCGGTGGGCGAGGCGTTTGGGCATTTCATCAACCGCGAGCGTACGGTGGGCCGGCTGGACCGGTTCGTGCTGGATGAGTGTCACACGCCGCTGGACTCGGTCAAGGGATTCCGCCCCCGACTGCTGGCGCTTGCGGAGCTGGGCAAGGCTGGGGTGCAGATGGTGTATTTGACGGCGACGCTGCGGCCACAGGAGGAGCGGCAGTTTATCAAGCTGATGGGGTTACCGGACAAGAGCAAGTGCAGTTGGTTCCGGGGGCGGACGACACGCAAGAACGTCGGGTACTCGGTGCATGAGTACGATGGGGAGGACGAGGAGAAGGCGATGGTGGCGTTGGTAAGCCGACTCAAGGCACGGTACCCGCCGCCCGGGCAGGTGGT
The DNA here is from genome assembly GCA_002286855.1 of Bipolaris cookei. Classification (NCBI taxonomy): domain Eukaryota; kingdom Fungi; phylum Ascomycota; class Dothideomycetes; order Pleosporales; family Pleosporaceae; genus Bipolaris; species Bipolaris cookei. The sequence continues at coordinate 10,505 of NRSV01000120.1, forward strand.
TGTATATTGCGGGACGGTTGCTCGGACGGTGCGGATGGCAGAGGTGCTGGGCGCGGTTGGTTTTCACCGAAAGGTGGGGACGGCAGAGGAAAAGCAGAAGATTGTGCGGCAGTTGACGAGTGGAGAGCAGCAGGTGTTTACAGCGACGAATGCGCTGGGGCTTGGGGTGGATGCACCGACGATCCGGGCGGTGGTGCACATTGGAACGGTGCGGCAGATACGGCAATACGCACAGGAGAGCGGGCGTGCTGGGCGAGATGGGAAGAAGAGTGAGGCGATCATTATGCGGGGGTACTGGATGAGAAACGGGAGGCGGGGGTTTGGCAAGTTTGGAGAGGATGTGGAGGAGGAGATGCAGGGGTTTATTGGGGGAGAGGGGTGTATGAGGGCCGTGTTGGATGAGGCGATGGACGGGGTGGAGAGGACGGGAGGTTGTGAGGCGGACGAAGTGGCATGTCAGCGGTGTAGGGAGGCGAGGGGGATTTTAGGGGAGGAGTGGATAGAGGAGGAGAAGGAGGAGGAGGAGGGGATAGAAAGGGAAGCAGAAAGGGAAGCAGAAAGGGAAGCAGAAAGGGAAGCAGAAAGGGAAGCAGAAAGGGAAGAAAGGAGAGAAGAAGCGAGGAGAGCAGAAGAGACAGACGAGACAGACGAGACAGACGAGGAGGAGCAAGAGCGGGAGCGGCGGCGGTCAGCGTTCATGAGGGCGAGCAAGGAGAAGGGATGTGAGCAGGCGATGTCGGTGGTGAAGCTGGAGGAGTTGATGGACGAGTGGCAGGAAGGGTGTCAGTTGTGTCGTGCACGGGGGCGGGGTAGGAGTAATCACGAGTTAGAGCAGTGTCAGGATGAGATGGCGGAGATGGCGCGGGTGCAGTGGGGTTGGATGAAGGAAAGCTGGCAAAGGGTGCCGTTTTCATGTTGTTATGATTGCTGGCTGCCGCAAGAGGTGTGCGATAGTTTTGAGAAGAACATAGACAATGGGGGGAACTACAAGATTCGGGGGAAGGCGTGTCAGTACAAGGAGGTGCTAGGAAAGGTGTTTGTTGCGGCATGTGGGGTGGAGGATCTAAAGGTGTGGTTACTTATTGGTGAGAAGATGTGGGAGGATAGGGTAGAGACGCGTGATGAGGTTATAGATAGTAGGGAGTTGCTAGTTAGGCATACGACGAAGTGGATGGGTCAGAAGCGGCGATGGGGCGGGATTGAGGGGAACTATTTAAGTTGGGTGATTGAGGAGATAGTAGGGTGTATAGGGCTAGAGTAGGATAGGGTTAGAGTTTGGAGAATTGGGGGAGGGGAAAAGGGGGGGTAGACTTGGAGGTGCGGCGAGACTGTAAGTTAGATTATTTATAGATATATTTATGTAGAGAAATTATTTTTTAAGTAGGAAGCGTAAATGTATAGTTATAGAAGTAGAAGAGAGTAAGTAGAGAGGAGGTAAAAAGAGGTAGTTAGGTTAGTAAAGGGGTGAGAGAGAGTAGGGTAAAGAAGATAGTAATGGAAAAAAAGGGTAGAGAGGAAAATAGATAGGTAGAAGATAATGGGGTAAAGGAAGGAGAGCGGATATTTTAAATTTATATTGAGTAGTTCGTGTGTAAAAGAGTAGAAGAATTTAAAATAAATAAGGTAGTTATACTTAAAGCTAAAGAAGGGTATAGTAAACTACTTTAATAGCTAAAAGATAAAGTAGCTAACCGCTTGTGCGTCTAACTGTAACGGCGCAGGCAAGACTACTCGGATCAGTATCGGCAGTAGTGTCACTCAGAGGCATATGGGAGTGCGTGGGACATCAAACGAGCCTTGATTCGAACAGACACCTATAGGCCTTGTACGAAAGGATATCAAAAGTCTACAGAGCTAGCTACAGGAAGTGTCTCAATATATACCTATCGTAGTCGGGTCCGAATCGGATCCGATCAGGAACAGACAGCTGACGAAGGGGCGGCCGATACTTACTCCGATCCGGCTCTAAGATTGGCTCAGTGCTTGATGAAGCTGTAACATCGTTACATTAAGAATTATAGTGTTCTATCTTTGGTCATATAGATAGTTATATATGAACCTTTTTCTTTTTAATAAGCCTTAGAATAATTATCTCACCAGCGTAGAGTTAATGTTAAGTATCGGGGCAGAGTGGCGCCTATGGAATAAATTATCGCGACGGGGTTGCGCAGTGGGAACTCACTCACTATTGTGTGTGGCGTTGTGGTAAGTCACTCAGGATGTGTGTTGTGGCAACCTAGCCACAGTGGTGTGGCTAGAACCCTTAGTAAGCTCACTTTTATACAAATGAGGGCTTAGCACCTAAGTCCTATCTATGATTCCTTTGTAAAAAAGTGTAGCGCTTTCCCAAAGCTTTGCACTGCCCCGTTTTATGCGATGTGGGGCGGGGGACACCGCCCGCGGGACGCTAGCCATTTATGGCGGCATATTGGCCACCTCCCATTGGGTAGACGGACGTCGGGACACGGAGTATCATTGATGTGATGCACAGTGACATCATACTCCACTGGAATATGATTAGGCCACGGAGGTGGTATGTGCGCTAGGCAGATGCTACAGCGGTGGCTGTGTTATGAAATCGTATATAGGGATGGAGATCCCCCTAGCGAGAGCGGTTATCCCTTTCTCCCTTCTCCACCCATCTCTCTAGACGGAGAGTGTCTTACGAAGTGTAATTTGTGAAACAAACATCTAAAGTAAATATGTGTTCGGGACCGTGTAACGCGCCCATGGAAGAGCGAGTTGCGAAAGCAGCTTTATTGCCGGCCTCGACGACGACGGAGTCATGGAGAGAAAAGATGAAGGGGTACACTTGTGAACAGTGCATTCAAGGTATAAGCATGGAATACAAAAGCTGGCTGGAAGCACAGCCCATTAGCACGGAGTTTGGACATAGGGACCGCTTCACAGTCGATGACCTGAATTTCCTTATTCGCGATCTTGGCACCGGTAGGTATACAATTCCAAGCAATGGACACATTAGGGTAACTAACCTTTAAGTAGAAGTCATGTTAAACGGAGTGGCGATAAAACTTAATATTGGTAGAAATCTACGAAAGTGTAATCCACGGTTTTAGCTACACAAGGCTTGTGGCGATTCCAATGCTCAGCGGAGCGATTGCGAAGTGCACGGCAAGAAATGCCCGAGGAAGTTTTCTGGGGATGATATCTTAAACGAAAAACAGCATTTGTTTAACGAGTTGTTTAGGTATGCAACTAGCGGGGCCATTGTTTATATTTAAAGTCAAGATCAATTCAAGTGGTGTTGTGATTCATGTCAATGAATTAGGAATATGCAAGAAATTGCAATATTAGAAGAGATGCTATGTATATTGTTTGTATAACACAGTTAACGTGTTTTACAAGCGAGTCGCCCATACAAGCGAGTCGCCCACCCCACCAACTTTGCGCACCTCTACAAGTGTATAGCTCCACCACATCATAATAATATAGATATATATTAATATAGTAGATTAAGCACTATCGACATTATCTTTCTTACATGTACGTGCGTTGTGTCCAGTCTGTCTACACCTACTACAGCGCGCCAGAGCCTGGCGGCTGACACCTGATCGCTCTCCACCCTGACGCTCCTTATAAGCAATCTGCTCATCAGCCTCACATTGAGCAAGTATATCCTCGCCAGCTCCCTTGGTAAGGACTCCACGCTTCTGTATCCGCTTTTTCTTACGCTTTCTACGCTCTGATACTGCTGTATTAGCTCTCTCAAGGCTAGCGATTCGATCGCGCATTAGCTCAGCCGAGAGTATCATCACCTCTGCCCCCTTCTTAAGCTGATTAATTGCCGCAATAATTGAAGCTGGTGACGAACTCTTATGCTGCCGTACGCGGTTACTTATTAGCGTTGATTGAGCTTCAAGCTCGCGCACGTTACTTGGCGTACGAGTTTGCCAGAGAGCTTCTGTGAGAGCTGGCGTAATTGGCGTAGTTGGCGTGCGCAGCTGCACGTCAAGCTTTGATAGAACAATATCTGGCTGGAGAGGAACAAGGCCTGCGCCTCGAAAAGCTGAGCAGATATTGGCTGGCGTGAAGGATCGATCGAACGCTGCCTTGAACGCTGGTAGGAACTCGAGCTTGGTGATGTGGTTGATATGGTTGCGTATCAGGCTCTCCACCTCACGGCTGTACGCGCGCTTTAATGGCGAGAAGCAGCCAACATCAAGAGGCTGGAGTAGATGAGACGAGTGGGGCGGCATACAGAGCGTGTAGATATTGTTCTCTTTACAGAGTTCTTGAAAGTCAAGTGACTGGTGGCTCTCATGGCCATCAAGAATAAGTAGGCGACGTGCTCCAACTACCTTGCCCTCTGTATGCTTAATAAAGTGCTTGAGCCACTCAACTCCTAGCTCGTTGGTCGTCCAGCCGTTATCACTAACTGCGATCGCCCAGTCGCGTGGGATCTCTGCTTCCTCGTACCAGGCAGATAGGTGATACTTGCCAGTAAAGATCAGAAATGGTGGGATAGACCAGCCAGCTGCGTTAATCCCAGCGATGAACGTCACCCACTCACGACCACCTGGCTGGATAGCTTTTGGTCGAGCTCTTCTTTCTGACGCTGTGATAATGAGCTGAGTGGTAATCTTGCCCATTGAGAAGCCAGCTTCGTCAAAGTTGTAGACATCCTCGTCACAGATGCCGTACTTGGCCTTTGTCTGCTCTATAAGCTCAAACCAGCCCTTAATTAAGACTGGATCTTCACATAGAGCTCTCTGCCTATCGTACGCCCGATTGAAACGCGTCGTAAGACTATCTGTACGCTTAACGAAGTTGCGCGGCCAGTGGACGCCGACCTGGCCAGCGCCGCGCGCAGCCAGGAGTTTGTTAGCCATATCGCGTACAGCAGCGTAGGTAGGCGAAAATCCACGTAGATCAAGATTGAGTATATGATCAACTATCACCTCCTCTTCTAGCTTGGTAAGCTTCTTTGAGTTAGGCTGGCAATCGCGTCGGGCAGGCTTGCCAGCGCGTCGGTCACGTAGCGTTGAACGAGGGACATTGAATGTCTGAGCAGCTGCTCTTACAGTCTTAGTTTGATTTCTTTTAAGAGATAAGATAGAGAGCTGTATATCAGCTTCATTTGAGTGCGATAGAGCTGGGTAGTGTTGAGGCATTGCTAATTGGAGGCGTAAAGGTGCGCAAAGTTGGTGGGGTGGGCGACTCGCTTGTATGGGCGACTCGCTTGTAAAACACGTTATATAATGAAGTAACGTGTTCCACGGGCGAGCGCCGCACACGGGCGAGCGCCGCACCCCACCAAACTTACACACCTCTCCCATCTTATCATACAATGGCTCAACGCAGCGCTACTCTATTAGCTTCAAATGAATCAGATGTTCAGCTTGCTATCTCCTCAATCAATTCTAACCAGATCCAAAGTAATCGGAGTGCTGCTGCTATCTACAGCGTGTCTGAACGAACAGTCCGCCGCCGACGCGCTGGTGTCCCTGCGCGACGCGATTGCCAACCCAACTCAAAGAAGCTCACTAAGCTAGAAGAGGAGGTGATTGTTAGATACATACTTGATCTAGATCAGCGTGGATTCGCGCCTACGTACGCAGCCGTGCGTGTTATGGCTGATAGGCTGTTAGCTGCGCGCGGTGGAGAACGCGTCGGAGTCAACTGGCCGTCTACCTTTGTCAAACGTACAGACAGTCTTACAACACGTTTCAATCGAGCGTATGATAGGCAGAGAGCCCTATGTGAAGATCCGGTCTTAATCAAGAGCTGGTTTGAGCTTGTAGAGCAGACGAAGGCCAAGTATGGCATCTGTGACGAGGACGTCTACAACTTTAACGAAGCTGGCTTTATGATGGGCAAGATCACTACTCAGCTTGTCGTTACAGCGTCAGAGAGAAGAAGCCGGCCAAAGGCTATCCAGCCAGGTGGTCGCGAGTGGGTAACGTTCATCGCTGCGATCAACGCAGCTGGTTGGTCTATCCCACCGTTTCTGATCTTTACTGGCAAGCATCACCTATCTGCCTGGTACGAGGAGGCAGAGATCCCACGCGACTGGGCGATCGCAGTCAGCGATAACGGCTGGACGACCAACAAGCTAGGAGTTGAGTGGCTAAAGCACTTTGTCAAGCATACAGATAGCAAGGTTGTTGGGGCACGCCGGCTGCTTATTCTTGACGGCCATGAGAGCCACCAGTCACTTGAGTTCCAAGAGCTCTGCAAGGAGAACAATATCTACACGCTTTGTATGCCGCCTCACTCGTCTCACCTACTCCAGCCTCTCGACGTTGGCTGCTTCTCGCCATTGAAGCGCGCGTACAGCCGTGAGGTGGAGAACCTGATACGCCATCAAATCAACCATATCACTAAGCTCGAGTTTCTGCCAGCGTTTAAGGCAGCGTTTGATCGATCCTTCACACCAGCCAATATCTGCTCAGCTTTCCAAGGCGCAGGCCTTGTTCCTCTCCAGCCAGATGTTGTTCTTTCAAAGCTTGACGTACAGCTGCGTACGCCTAGTCCTCCAGCTGCTCTTACAGAAGCTCTCTGGCAGGCCTGTACGCCAGGCAACGTACGCGAGCTTGAAGCTCAATCAACGCTAATAAGTAATCGCGTTCGACAGCATAAAAGCTCATCACCAGCTTCAATTATTGCGGCGATTGGTCAGCTTAAGAAGGGGGCAGAGATAATGATGCTCTCAGCTGAGCTAATGCGCGATCGGATCGCCAGCCTTGAGAGAGCTAATGAGGCAGCGTCAAAGCGTAGAGAGCGTAAAAGAAAGCGGATACAGAAGCAAGGAGTGCTTACAAAGGGAGCTGGCGAGGATATAACTGCTCAACGCGAGGCTGATGAGCAAATTGCTCATGAAGAGCGTCAGGGAGGAGAGCGATCAGGTGTCAGCCGCCAGGCTCTAGCGCGCTGTAGTAGGTGTAGAAAGACTGGCCATAACTCACGTACATGCAAAAAAGATACTCTAGATAGTAATTAATTTAATATTTTAATATATATCAAAATTATCAAAATATGGTGGAGCTACACGCTTATAGAGGTGTGTAAAGTTGGTGGGGTGCGGCGCTCGCCCGTGTGCGGCGCTCGCCCGTGGAACACGTTATATATTATTTAAAATCACTTCACCCATGATTTCTGCTGTGCCTATGATGGTGCTCGTACGGAGCTATTTTTCTTACGTCTCGGAACGTGCTTTCGTGCTATTTCACCTTGCACCTCGTAATGGTCATGCTTTTGATAATATCTATTTTCGATGATATTATGTTGTCGTTTCGTCTTTCAGTTCCATGGTAATGACACTGTGCCTTACAGGCTAGCGTTATTCACTTCTGAAATGAATTGTTTCATTTTGCGTAGATTCGGTGTTAACTATGGCTACTCGTGTTCTTGGCTGGACTGCTCAAACTGGACGGCTCAGTGTTAATTGTCTTACGTTGCGCAGCGTCGCATCACTCATTGCTCGCAGTTGTGCGGCGGGGACGCCGTGTCGGATAGGCACTTACCTCATTAATCAGGTGCCATGCACGGAGCACCTGACTGGATTGCGTGGGCGGTGGCCGTACAGCGTCTGAGGAAAAACATTTCTTGCTTTGGTGGCGCCAGAACACGATTTTGGTGACAGCTGGCTTCTCCTCTCCCTCACGATACATCTCCACCACCACCATCAGATATCGGACAGCGCGATGCAGGAGGTAGATATCTACTATATAACAGATATATTGTGGTGGGTTTTTTTTGCATTTCTCTGTCGAAAAGGGCGTTCTTGGCGTGAAAATGCTTAAAAAAGAGCAGGTGCCCCTGTTTTTCCAGAGGACACTTTGCATGCAACGCGCATTATTAAGCACTTAAAAATATGCCGAGGTGGTTACTTTTCTTATATTCTATTATGTGAGTTTGCCCTAGCTCGCCATCCTTGGTGGTGGTGGAGTAATGAGGCACTGTTTTGGTGAGAAATCGACTTTTTCGTGCTACTCTCACCAAAGCTGGAACCATTTTTCCTCAGACGCTGCGCTGGATCTGCTACGCGTAAGCCGTCACGTGCTCTTGGTATCACGTGGATCGAGCGCAGCGTCTGACTAATTAGTGAGATAAAGTTAAATGTGTTCTTGCTTATGCTTACGAGAGGCAGTTTAGTATTTCAAAAGTATACGAAGACGTCAGATAGATCAATAATGTGCTTATACAATAATACAATATTTCGATATTAAATGGCAACAACATCCCAGCTTCACGAATGGACAGACCATCGCATTATCTACCACGAATTCTACTTAGCTATATAGGAACTCGCATACATACCATTAGTCTCCCCTGCTTGTACTTCAATATCGCGCGTAAAGCACTCAAGAATGGCACCTTATAATGATCCAGCTAAACCTAAAATCGAGTATAGCTTTAAAGGTTATCTCCAGTCTACAACACTCGATGAAGGACAATTCTTATTAGGAAAGGAGCTAGTTAAAGCATCTCTCTGTGACTCAAAAAGTAAAATGCGTGAGTGTATTAGAGAAATGGATCTTATAGAAGATCCAGAATGGCTAAAAATAGTTGGAATTGTGTTGTCCATCTCTATAGAACTTAACCATATGAACGCCGCAAAAGTACTGGCTAAGTACCTAGATCGCGAGTTATGGAGGATAAACCTTTTACTAGACTGCATATCGCACAAGAAATGGCTTCAGGCTAGACATTTACTAAGCGACAATCTAATGAAGGACAAGATAAAAATAGATCTCACAGAGGACGGGTTCTTTGATATGCTCAAGACGGCAACAATGACACAACCTAGTTATGAATGGGACCAGGAACGTACCATCGAAGCGTTAATTTCACTTGGCGATGAATTCAACTACTCTGCTTATGTATACCCTCACTCGTACGAACTAGATGATCCTGAAGAAGAAGTAGAGGAAGAGGAAGACCCATTGGTTTTTACCATAAAAGCTGGCTCGCTCGATATGGTAGAATGTCTACTCATTGCAGGTGTCAAACCTAATAATGACCATTTTAACGCCGTGGATAAACTGAAGACACGCGCAGAGACTATTGAGTCATTGATGGAAAGATATAGACCAAAGAAGCGAAAGAGAGAAGCAGTAGGGGAACGTGAGATGATAAAGAAAATTATACGATATCAAAAGTCTAATCAGGGGAGTCATTATAACTAAAGTAACGTCTCTATTCGGCGAAAAACTTAGTGGACCGAGTCTTGTTAGTTCTTTCCCAACCAATTACTAAGTTCTTTTTTAATAGATAGGGACGTATGCTGGTTATTGTTGTTTATATTATAACTAGCGTACATCCCTTCGTAATGGAACAAACGCCGTAAGGGATAAAATTATAGATACTTTGACTAAGGTCTGTCCCTGCGTGCCGAAAAACCCTATGTATCGAAAACGACCAGTCAAATCGCAAGGATCATGAACTTTCCTCTAAACGTCGCGATCCGATTGGTCGTTTTCGGCACATAGGGTTTTTCGGCACACAGGGACGGACCTTAGATAGACGCTAGATTAGGAAAAGTTACAAGGAGTAGCGAGATGAACTTACAGGGGTAAAACGCTATCTAACCATTGTTCCTAAGAGACCATAATTCCGTTTGGTATATTGTGTAGGGATGGACGTTAACTAACATCTTATTAACTACAACGACCATCCTTTTTTGTACACAATTTGTTCCCATGCTAACTATTTGATCGCCAATCCCTTGAAGCTGCGTTTCTATCTGATAAGGCGTAACAACGAGAAGGAGGCGCCGCAGAATGCAACAGAGCGATCGCCACCATTCTCTGTACACAGTTACATACTCTGTAACTTTACCTATACTTCACTCGCCGACCTCCAGAACTGGGTTAAAATACTTATCCAAGCACTCTTGCTCGATTAATTCAAGCAAATGTACCGCAGCCTCTACTCGAATAGTACCGTGAGACACCAGTATGCCTTTCCTAAGCTTCCCTGGAGAGAATGAGGGCGAGGACGTGTGTACCAAATACGCAAGATGAACTGTGGGATCCACTTTGGATATACTAAAAATAACATCGAGCTCCTCACTAGGATTAACAAGCATCTGTGCTTTGTCTGTGTATCTTCAGTATATAGTTCCTAGCATGTACTCTGTAATGGCTGAGCCCTCTACACGACTAATATCCGAACAGGATCCAAACTAGATCCTGTTAGGTCTAGTGGAAATTGAAGGATAAAACTACCTCGCGATTAATAGCTTATTCGGTAGTTTTTCAATATCCTTTCGTACAAGGCCTATAGGTGTTTAATCAGATTCTTGGATTTCTTGTGTCCCACGCACTCCCATATGCCTCTAAGTGACCTTACGTCCGAAACGAATCCGATTCTTCTTGCCTGCGCCATTACATACTCCACATGAAATGCAGATACATACCCTTGATCTCCTTGGCCACTTTCCGGGACAATTTAAGGGACTTCGTCACGTCAATATCCTTCACGAATGTAACCTACTGCGTCAAATTGCGATACTAGAGATCGATACTCTAGACGTAATCTCCCCGATCCTAGCCCGCTTATATTAGCTCGACCTTGCTCTATAAGTACTTAGGAATCACTGGAGCAGCTCACTAGTGATTCATCTCGTAAGGATATAACTGTTTGCTCACCAGCTTGATCTAATCTGTCTATACCGTCCTATACTACACTCTCATACATCTACAGCCTCTAGTTTCTATAAGCAGATAGATTTTGATCCAATGCTAAGTGTCTCTCGTTTAATGGCGATCTTACCTAAAGAGTGCTAGCTCTTGTCAGCAGTGCCATAGGTCAATCTACTTCTCGATACTTGGACTAATTAAAATAAGATATTTATAGAGTCTAAGCTTCTTCTGAGCAAGCGTATACTAGACAAATCAATGTCCCGTACGAGATGACCACTAGGCTACGTATGCGAAGCGGAGGCCGCAAGTGCTTAAGTGTATACCTTTACATACTAACAAGCAATCTAACACCTGTGTTATAAGTATTAAAGGTAAAAGGATCACTATCCTTGATGCTGATCACGACTAGTGAGGAACCACTCTAGATGTCAGCAGGTAAGCGATCATCGCGGGGCGACGATCACGTGACTGGCCTCACGCCAAGAACAAGTAATCCATGTCAGCATGTGAGGACCACAGCACACGTGACAAAGCATCTTTAGAGACTTTAGAAGGAATAGGGATTATCTTGTGAGGACATTGAGAATAGGACTGGACAATGATGGGCATACATACGCATCGAACAAGCGGCTTTTTATTGTGTTATGATATGTATAGATGGCGCAGGTTATTCCGTATTGTATGCTGGAAAGTTGGTGTTCGTAGGTATAGCCTATGCTGACTTATACAAAGGACGACCCGAAATATCAGGATCTACTATAAGCTGATTTAATGGCGGCGGGTTATTGCGACTATCCTCATAGCGAAACGGGCGTTTAAACTGCGATAGCTTAGGCGTAGTAGACACTTCTTCTCCGCTACGCTGACGCCGACGATGATCTCGCTGTACCCTATCTCGCTCCCTTCTTGCTGTAGCCGTCTCTAGTGTATCACTGCTGTCTATCCCGCGTCGAAGGTATCTTATTGGTTCATTACGAACCAACGAGCTAGAATCCCTTTGTAACGAACCCTCTATAGACGTAGATTGGGGGAGAGGTATAGTAGGCCCACCGCCAGGACTCTGAACACTTGGATTACTGCTATGAAACGATGAGGTTAGTATCGACCCCGATAATAGCTCGATAGGCGGATTCGGGCGACCTGTAGGATCTCATCCAGCAACCGGGGCATTCAGATTGCTACTAGGAAACGACGAGGTTGGCATCGGTCCTGACGACAGCTCGATAGGGGGAGGTCGAGCACGTACACCAGCCCTGCCACCACGCATCGGGCTGTTTGCACGGCCTATCGTCTGACTTGTAGAAAGCGAGCTAGAGGTTTCCCTTGAAGATATATCTATAACCGAACCTGGAGGAAGCCGCGACGGCGCAGGTAACTGCTGTGGAGGCAGTGACGGTATAGGCAATGACGATGGCACATTCTGCGTTCTCCGAGGCTCTGGACGGAAGCTACCAAACAAACTTAGTGATGGAAGCCCAGGCTCTACAACAGTCCCAGTCGTGACATCTACCCTCCGACGCTTAGTGGTTGACCCCTTTGCGGAACCACGACAGCGCCAGCACTGACTAAAGTAGTCAGAACCATCCGGTCGAAGATCAAGAGGCGCCAGAAGGAAATGGGGGCATTGCTTCTTCGCACACCTGCGTGGAGGAGGCAGTGATCCCTGGTGTTGTGGTTGCGGTGGACCGCCGCCGCCGCCTGACGGTGGCTGCGCGCCTGCTGCGGCAGATGCCATAGAGGCAGGAGATGATGATGCAACGAGTTGATAGCAGATTCTGATAACTTGTGATAGCTAACAGCTACCGGAGTTGGCAATGTAGATGATATTGAGAGGGAAAAACTAACGCTCTATTTCTCTGTGTGCGCTCCGTTTGCTCTAACACTTGCACTAACTCAAAATGCACCTTCACTGCACTTATCTACTGCACCCACCCACGCATGATATATATAAGGCGCGACTTCGTCTCTGGCGGGTCCTGTAGAGGGCGTTGTGACTTTACCCTTTGTTGTCTTATTCGAACAGCGGAACAGTCTTCTTTGCCCTTTGGATATAGGGGCTTGACGTAGAAGTACCCTAGTATATAGCTCGATGATCATCTGTTGTCCTAACTTGGATGCCTGGTGGCTCTGGTTGATTGCTTCCTCGATCCGAAAACATGTTCTTAGTACTACATTGGATGAGAGGCCTGTAATAGGCGAGCAGCCCCGAGCTAGTCGAATAATTGCTCTAGAGTAGTAAGTTAATGATCGCAATGATGATAATGATGATGTTGTTAGAGTTTGTTACTTTGAAAACCCACTGCGTGGGGGCTGATGCATCCGGCGGCTCCTGCGGAGGGCTGCATTTTTTTTCCTAGTGCTGATTGCTGTTATGGTGTTTGTGGTGGGTTTGTGGTAGGACAGTGGGATGGGATGGAATGGTGGGACAGCTGCCTTGGCTGCGAAAGCTGATGGCGTTCCTCACGTGACTACACGCTATCCGGATACGGGAATCCCTAACATCTTGGCACGGCCAATCAGCGTTGAGCTTCTTAAAGCCAATCAAATCGCGTTTCTTCCTCGCACGAGAACCCCTCCGGGACCGATTGTAATATGCAGCTAAAGCTGCAATGAAGTAATCAAGATTGCGTTGATATACTACTCGTTTTGTATACATGGAATGAGTGCGTCCAGTTGGAAATACTCGGCTTCATGGAACAAGCTCGCATATGAAGGCAAATCAAAGCCGTTCGTCCGATTCCAAAGAATAAAAAGTCTAGGATATGTCCTAAAAGAAGACCACTTCGATCGACGAAAGGCATGCCGTTAACGTAACAAGTACTATCAGCCCACTGTTTCGAAAGCATTGTCTTTAAGAATAGTGACTGTTCGAGGGTAGACTTAAGTGTAGTAAATGGGCAGCCGCCCCTGTTGATCGTGAATGGTTCGGTCATTGATGCGGCTGTACTTGGATAGAGACGAAGGATCATGGATATTACCACGTGGTGGAAGTAACGAACCGAAGGTGATTGGGTTGGCCTAGGCGTTAGAGGCTATTCCTGAAGAAGTTTAGTTTTGGAATGGGGGGCATTCCCTGACGGAATACCTGAGTAGGATAGGATTGAGGATAGGATAGGGGAGAGAGTTGGTGTTCGTGGGCATGGCCCGTGCTAACTTAGGGTTGCGCTGCCAGTTGCGCTTAGGGCTACACTTACTAGTTAGGGCTTTATCCCAAGTCAACCCTAAGTCAGGGTTACGCCAGGCGCGAGCGGTTCTTAGCAAATTGCTATAACTGACGTGAAAGAATACCGCTATAGTAGATGAGCAGCAGACGATAATCTAGGGGCGCCGGTTGGGGGTACTTGGTAAAGTGTTCTCTGCACCCCGCTTTATATCTCTCTTATCTCAATCTATTTCATGGGTTGAAATAATATCTTGGTACGGGCGGCCAAAGAGGGAGTTTTGAAGAAGGGCAACGGTTGCCGTCCGCTGAAAGCCCCTCCCCTTCATATTGCCCTCTTTTATCTCTCCCTCCTATCCCACCTGAAAAAAAGGAAATACGGTATGCTTAAGTAAAGCACCTTTGAGCTGCTCGCTACGGTATATGTACGTAACATCACCCATGAACAAAAGAAACTTGAGCTCTATCAACGGCACAAACGATATGGCAGAACGCTCTTATACATTGTATCTCTAGCTCTTAGTAGATTAAAACAAGAACAGTTGTATTTGTGTATATTGCATATAGCATGAGAGCAGTGCGAATCTAGATGGATAACAGGTTTCGGCGGAGTGCATGCGCTGAAACCGCACAGAGACGGCGAACAAGTGGCGCACATTCATTTCAGCAAGGATTTATAGAAAACCTGTCGTCAACATGATGATGTAACGTCCCCACCACATGATGTTATGTGGAATTGACCCCTAATACATATTAAACAGGCAATTACGGACCCTGATTCATGAACGCGCGTATGCAACGCGGATCAGATGCTGGTTCTTGCCCATTGTGGTCCCCTTAATTTCCGTGTTTTAGTCCTAACTCGCAGCAGCCGAAGATTTAATAAGCCAGATCAGTCAAAACAATCTAACTACTCCATACTCGTACTACATACTGGTTATTATTCGTAAGATAACCCGAAAGCGATTGGTAGTATCGTGTGGTGAAGCCCACAGAGGATATGACGCCGACAGTGCTAAGAGTGCTTCGGACAGAGATATCGTAAAAAAGGACTATGATTCCTAGAACGACGATGTTATGGCGGATGCCACGACTGACCGCACGTGGCTGGGCGGTGCATTGGGCAAAGTTCGATGTGTTGTAGTCACAACACTATAATAGGAAACCGCTAGTTTGTTGTACACCTTGGCGATGATATGGACATCCAGATTAGAATTAAAAAGCTGGTTTTTTCTTTTTTTCGGGTTCACCGATTTACGAAGAACTCTGTCTTTGTTGTATGTTCGCCAGTTGTTCATGCTTTTGATTAGCCTCATTTTCCGTACGTCTTTGTTGGTAACCTTGCGTTCATTGAAGCGTGGATTCGAATTACTTCGCGCACTTCATGGCTCTCGCGCATTCAATACCATGCAGTTCACAGTTAATATCTACTGTGTTTAACATAACGCACTCTGCTGTTCTAATATAGTAGCATCGCAACGATGTCGGCGTCTCCAGAACTCCAGTGAAGTCGATAATCGACTACTACTCCGGCAGCTCTCAAGGAGCGACACCAACGCGATCGCGACGTACCTAGACACAGCTACACTTGGAGAGAAAGGTCTACCTTGGCAGGATATTGCTGACAAGGCAGGTGTCGTTAAGGCCTGTCACCATAAAAAAGGTCGTCAAATTGAACAATCGTCAGGTGCAGTTATCCAAAGACGCGTCACAATGGATGGAGGAATCAAGACACACAAGGCTATCGTGAAGGAGCTCCATTCGAGGCCTATAGTTGTCTATTAAGTTAGGCTCTTATGCTGTCCCACGCACTCCCATATGCCTCTGAGTGACACTACTGCCGACTAGTCTTGCCTACGCCGTTACGCTCCTCATGCCACTGTTTGTGGAATTGCCGCACTTTATCATCCCAATCCTGATCTTTAATTTTAGGCAATTTCTCCATTGCATCAGCACGTCCAGGATCTGTAATTTTAGGAAATTCCTTGGGAGTACTAGCTGCGTTCAACCCGGGCCTGTTTTTATTTATCTGGCGAGCTGCTTCAGCCCTTTTGGTTTTTTCATCAAATATATGTCCACCTTGTTTTTTAATACGATTCATTGTAGCAATTTCCCGGCGACCTATGAGATATGATTGTTCCCTCTTTCGCTTGTCGGTGGAGTTCTGGATATTGTCTGAGACTTGCTGTGCGTCTTTATGTGCCTGCCTTGGAGAATTGCGAGAGGGTGTAGCTATTGAATAGTTAGTAAAAGCAACATAATAAGGACAATTTGTTTATATACACTCTGGCTGTGCGCTGTCTACCTGCATCTCCATTGTGCTTGAATTGGGTGACGGTACTGAGGTTTCAGATTAGCGAACTGCTGAACTCAGGGAGAGCGCGGCTGCATATTTATATTGCATAATAGCACTAAAGTCCCTCCCTGTTGCCTGTGTAACCGAAAACCCTATGGGCCGGAACAAGCCAATGAGAGCGCAAGGTCAGCAGTCATCCCCGCGCGGTGCTGTATCTCATTAGCTCACTCCGGCCCATCAGGTTTTCCGGCACACACAGAGGGACTTTAGGTTGTGATTAGAAATTACTTATGCTGTTAAGCCAATAATCGAATGTAAATACGCGCTCAGAAAACCACGCCACAATCCTTCGCGACCCCGCATTTGTCAATTGGCTATTTGTGCAGGGACTATCCATCACCGGGCTGAAAGAATGATCGCGACTCAGCACAGGCCCAAGCTTGACCAAATAGCACGCAACTTGTGGAATAAACCCATGCTGGCGCAGAACAGCTGCGCCTTGCAGTGAAGGGATCTCCGCATTGCAAAGATAAATCCATATTCTTTTTAGTAGTTAATGCTCTCTGGTTATTGTATTGTTACGAATAAGCGAAACTGCTTACGTACGACTGACAGGGTAGTAATCAGTTCCGAGGATTGCAGCATAGGAAGTGCTACGCCGCAATCGCAGGAATCCTTCTTAACTACGCCGCATATCACGTGACTGATCTTGAACGATCAGTTAGCCGAGGAACCAATCACAGATGATCGTCAACGATCACACCATCAATCGTATACGGTGGGACGTGGCCGAAAGCAGAAGAGTACTGCGCTGGAAGTAGAGGCTGGCCCGTCTGTGCCAAAAAGGCAAGGCTGCAAGAGTGAGCGATGTCCAAGCAGCAGAAGCGGGAGGAGCGCCGTGGATAGCACCAGTTGCACGAATGCGTCGGGTACCCGTTGTAGTCGGTCAGCGACATAAACCGGTGACACATGGTCTGCACCAGTTCAAAATGCGTAGCCGCAACCATCCCAGCCCTCTCTTCACTGTACCCCCCAGCAGTCAGCTCAGCCATATGTTCACCTCGCTTCTTGTGTGCCTAATACAGCACCAGCATGCGCGATATACTAACAACAGCCGACTGCTTCGGTGTATACATGAGCGGATCTAGCCATGCCCGATCGGCGCTCACACCCAGCACCGCCATGCCACTGATCAACCCACTCTCATACTCGCTGCTTGCTAGCCTGTGATCTAGCAGCGCGATCATAAACTCAAGCACTTGATCCTGCAGTGCCACCGCTTGCTCTTCGTCTAACCCACTCCCCTCGCTGCCAAAGTCACCATCATCCGTGTCACTGTCCAAGCGAGCAGCTTCTTCCTCCCTCTCCTCTTCCTCTTCCGCTTCTCGGTCGTACCCAGTAATCTCTTTCATCTTCTCCAAGCATGCTTTCTGCTCACGGGTCAAGCAGTATAATGGGCGCCTATCCTGTACTTCCTTACTCGAGTCGGACGGTGCCACGGCCAGCTCGTACGTCCGCCAGATATACGCGATGATCTGCAGCCACACTATGCGGTACTTCTTCATCGTCGGCTCTGTCTGGCTTGCATTGAACGGCTTTTCGTTGCTACTTGTCCCATACTCGCGCCGGTTAACGTGCATCATCGCCGGCATGCCCACTAGACTCGAGTGGGACACCTGCTGTGCCTTCCAAATCACCATCTCAGCTGCCCAACACACATCACGCAATGCCCGCTCTCGGTAGCTGGGTGTCTGTGCCTTGTCCAGCAGCCATGCTCGGTCTAGCCCCTTCAAGTGTCGTGCCCACCCTGCTCGGTTCAACCACGTCTGGTATCCCCACCGGCTGCTGTCCTCTTCAATCACGTTGCTGGCGCTCTTGCTCTCCACCACCTGGTCAATCTGTGTCGCTGAAGCAGCCAATGCGTGCTTGAACTGCGTCTCCTCGACATCACCGTCGTCGGGTTCAGCGGGTGCAACGCCCTGGATCTCAAACAGTCGACCTAGCGTACCAGTGCTTTGGAACTTCTGGCTTGTGACACCGCCTGTCCACCTCTGCTGCGTGGCTGTCGGGCGACCGATTCTGCGCGTATGCTGATAAGCCCAGCTATGGTTAGTACGGCCATGCTCCTGCATATTCTTTGCGTGTCGGCAAATATAGCTACACTCTGGACATCTCAGCCCGTCTGTGTATACGGGCAAATGGGGCAACGGTGCCGCATCGGGGCGGGGGAACTTGACCTGGTCTGCATCGCTGGCCCAGCGCTGTGGTGATGACTCTCTGTCTACAGCCCTGACGATATCTCTTCTGATGCTGGCATACAAGTCCTGGTGTTTGGTGTCTAAATGGGTGCGCAGCTGCGACTTAATAACACCCTGCTGGTGGCGCTTGCATATCGCAATGCGATGGGTGGGTAAGTATACAAAAATATCTCGAAATTCATCCATGTTTCTTAGTAAAAGCGGTGCAAGTTAATTGGTAGTAAAAGTCGTATCATCTCTCTGTGTTTATTTATCTATTTATTTATTATCGCGATACCTGGTCGTCCGACGTTCAACCGGTTCACTTGGAAACCTTGGTTGTTGTGGCTTGATCTGACTTTGGCTTTTTTGGTTCAAATTCCCCAACGCTCAAATTGAAAAAAAATTAATTGTGCACCGCACCATAACTGAATAATTTTACAAATCTCATAAACGGAAAGTCCTGATCACTCCCTTGCTCCTATGAACGCTAGAATCTTTTTTCTTAAATTTTGCGCATAGTATGGCGGTCTGTTGTGGGTAGTGAGTATGCGCTGGGCTGAACGTATATACAATTATCAAGTTGCACTACCCTCCTGCAGTATAGCGGGCTTAAAAAATTACCAAAATACTCCTCTATACGGCTGCTATGATAATAACTTCATAGCGACGGCTTTGGGCTTTAGTTGCGCATGTATGGGCCGCTGGTGTTGCGCTCTGCGTTATGTGATACTGTAAGCAGTTAAGGTTATAAGAAGTATTGTGTGTTGTCCTATGTATCATGATAGAAGCAAGTTTAAATACAGCATTATTAGTCAGTGGGCAACCACGTGACTATACATGGTACTTCTGGGCTTACACACCTCCCTCAGATTCGAACGCATGTTGAAGCTGATGTGATCATAGGCCACCCCCTGCTCTGTATATGAGTAGGGCTGCTTGTACGAGTGCGGTGGGTAGCCGCTTGAATTGGAGCAGTGCCAGGTGGGGATCGTCCGCCGTCGCGGTGTTGGTGGACCTCGCTCTGTACTATGGGCGTCCCCAGTAGTCGGACGTCTCCTAGAGCTAGCACTGAGGTCCTGACTGCTTCCCGTTCTGTATGGAGTTTGGTAGTGTCCCTTGATGTGAAAGAAAGAGCTTTATGAGCGTACAGCCTCGTTAAACCTGTAAAAACCATATAGGAAAAACCAGGAAGAGTACTGCACCATAGCTTATGTGGTAGGAAATGTATCAAAATGCAAAAGTGATACCCAATTTTCATGTCTCTGGCGAGGCAGTAGTTTAGTAAGTCCATCAGCGGGTTGAACGCTAGTAGGTATATATGAAAGGTTGAAATTGTGATCTTGTGCTTCTTGACGAAGCCAGTGATGGTGTATATCGACGTGCCTAAGCGACGTCTTCAGCCGTGGTGTAGCTGCTGTAATCAGCCGTATTGTCTGTTGGTTATCACAGTATAGTATCTGCTTATGGTCTGGATCGAATTCGATATCCTTGAACAGTCTCCACCACCATAGCAGCTCTGTCCCTGCAGATGAGACAGCGACTAGTTCAGCTTCAGTGGTTGATTTTGTGACACATCGTTGTAGTGTAGCCTTCCAGTCAATAGGGCCGCCAAACAGGAAGAAGATATAGCCTTGTGAGCTCTTCCTTGTGGCCTTATGGTCGGCGTACGAAGCATCTGTAGCACCATAGAAGTCTGGTTCTTGATGATCTTCAATGTGCGCTGTGTCGGTAGAGATAGAGGCATTGTAGTGTAGTGCTCGGTCTTTTGTAGAGTATAGATAGCCGAGTGTTTGATAAGCAGCGTTGATATGCTGTTGTGAAGGATTGGTAAGAAATTCAGCCAGCTTTGAATGCGCCTTTGATACATCCGGCCGTGTAGCCGTTGCAACGTAGCCGATTGATCCGACTAACTGTGCATATCTGTGTATATTTGCGTCGTTTCTCGGCTGGTCTGAAGGGAGTAGTTCTTCAAGAGGGAGAGGGGTAGCTGGAGGCCGTTTGAACGATTTTGGCGATGAGTATTTAGCGCTGAGCTTATCGAGATAAGCTGACTGCGATAGCCAGATAGATCCGGTTAATCTATTGCGATGTGTTTGTATTCCGCAGAAGGTGGATAGTTCGCCAAGCGACCGGATCTCATAACGACGTAGTAGCTTGCGCTCAAAGTCGCCAAGCACTGCTATGTGAGCTGGACGCGCGAGGATCACAATATCGTCAACGTAGAAGAAAACGATTAGCTTTTTGTTTCTCCAAAGGCATGGCGCCTCCTTGACTTCTTGAAGGCTTAGTTCTTTAAGCGTCTTTGTGAGCTCTTTGTACCACAGTAGTGGCGAGGCCTTGAGACCATATAGGGCTCTGCGTAGCTCCCACAGATGCTCTGCGTCAGAGAAGCCTTCTGGCGGGTGACAGTAGACAGGTGTGTTGAGCTGAGCATTGGTAAACGCGTTGACTGCGTCGTATTGCCGTATCTCAAGGTTAAAGTATGCCGCGATAGCCATAAGTCCTCGAAAGATGCGTGTAGCTAGAGTTGCAGCGTATGTATCTTCGGCTGTTACCTGAAGATCGCCTCGAACGCAGATTCTAGCTTTATATTTAACTAAGTATCCCTCGTTATCAAGCTTGTATTTGAACACCCATATAAGCGGCAGGACTTCAGTGTCTTGAGTGTTAAAATCCTTCCAGAATATAGTCTTGTACGTATCCTTGCGCTTGATATCTGAGATCTCACGTTGCATTGCTGCTATAAAGCCTTGCTTATGTACAGCAGGGAGCTTCATAACATCCTGGTAGAAACGAGGTTCAGGAGGTAGCGTTGAGTGGTGAAATCGTGTTTTCGGAGCTGTGATAGATGCTGCCACGAACGTGGACCAGTATTTACTGACGAAGAAGCTGCTGCTTTTGCGTGTAGGCTTCCTAGATCTTGCTGCTCCTTCTGGCAGTATGTGTGAATGGCGTAGATTGCCGTCGATAAGTTCGCGATTTGCTGCAGCGTTTGTGTCTACGGAGCTTTCTATCGCGTCGCGTCGCTTTCGCTTTCTTGATACTTGAGGCAATGGCTGCGTTTCTGGAGTAAGCGTAGACCTGCGACCGATTATAGCTGAAGAGGCAGTTTCGTGATCTGGGTCTGGAGTAGCTGTTATCGCTGGTGTGGGTAGAGATCGGTGCCCTACGTCGTGATGCTCATGAGGCTTTTCAATGCCTTGAGTAGGCAAGGTTGGCGTGTCCTGGCTGGCTGTTGTTGTAGCCCCTTCGTCCTCTTCTTCAGAAGACTCTTCTGGATTCTGCAGTGGTGGCATGTGGATTGTTTGTATAACCTCTTGTATCTCTTCGCCTTGTAGGAGTGGATCTTGTCCATCATATGCTTGGTAGAACATGTCCTCTCTAAACGTCACATCACGTGTGCGAATGACTTTGCCCTGGTGCGCTCTACTCTTTGCTTTTGGTATCCAGATTCGGTAGATATTTGAGGCATCATAGCCAACTAGATAGCCTATGAGAGCACGAGGAGTAAGCTTGTCACCTCGCGGTATTTGCGTGCGCAGCGCGTATGCTCGGCAGCCGTAGAGTTTGAGATGAGCTAATGAGGGCTTCTTGTAGTACGCCATCTCAAATGGTGTTTTCCAGCTAAGAGATCGTGTGGGTGTGCGATTAAGAAGATAGCCTGCAGTGACGTACGTCTCAGGAGCAAGATGGAGTGGTAGATTTGAAGTGCTGAGCATGGATCGTGAGCAATCTATCAGAGTCTTGCCTGACCTTTCTGCAGAGCCGTTCTGCTCTTTCGTATGTGGAGCTCTGATCTGGAATCTGATTCCTTCTTGCTGACAGTATGCACGCGCAGAGTCGTCTGTTAAACCATAGCCTCGTTCGTCGTCGGCTATTATGAATGTGACGGTAGTGTTGAACTCTCGTTTAATCGTACGATCTAGTCGGGTAATCACTTCAAGTAGAGTTTCCTTATCGCGTTTTGGAATAGAGTATACGAAGTTGAACTTTGTGTATAGATCAAATGCATGGAATAGTGTAGGTGGTCAGTGCGTGCAACAGGTCTCTGCGTGCAACACCAACTCTGATATGGGCGCCCACACAAATGAGGCTGTACAGCCCCATACAAAAGCTAATATTACTAGATTTTCTGGTGGAGTAGTCTGTAAGTGATATATTATATATCTATCTATTCGTATTTCTTCGGCAGCTTGATATTGCGGCCGCGCGTGGTGGTTTTTGGTGGAGGCTTAGTGAGCGGCTCTGCAACCCTATCACCACTTTGAGCAGCCGCAACACGACGACGTCTAGTAACTTTTGACTTGTGAGATAATGAGGCTTTTCGGATAGGTATATTTTGTATATCCTGAAGTTTTCTTGTAGTTGCAGCAGCGCGTTCTTCAGCTTTACGGGCCCTCGCAGCAGCTAGCTGCGTGGCACGTGCCTCACGCTCCTTTGCCCTCGCTATCTTAGCCACCTCACGCTCTATCTTTGCTTGTTCTTGAAGCTGCTTTCTGCATGCTGCAGCAGCAGCTCGTGCCTCTCTATCCTGCTCTTTTTGGAGTTTTGCTGCCTCCTCTTCTTGTTGTTGTATAGCCTCACGCTGTCTAGCCTCTCTGACTGCCCTAGGGCTCCATACAACTGCTAGGCTCTGGTATTCTTGGTGTTGTTGCAAATCCAAAACCTTGTTATGCTTTTTCTTGCGTTTTTTAGTGGTGATTTCATGGCGTAATTGCTCGTTTTAAAGGTGTAGGAGCTCGTTGGTGACCTGGAGTGAATGGAAAGCCTCCTTCACCCGTTTTACTGCAACTGTAGATGTATCCGGCACTGCAGCGTCAACCAAGTTGGCGAGGTGTCTATATGTATCTCCATCACCATGGTCTCCAACTTCTGTATCTGTATTGGGTTGTGGGGAGGAGCTGACGAGACGTTTGAGGACGGCTTCGGCGTTGCGCGGATGAACTCCTGTAGCTGCAAAACTGCTTAGTATATTATTAGATGTGAACGCAGATGTATACGCAGCCCAAAATAAGCGTATAAAGTCACTTTTCTGCAGATCTAGCAAAGCTTGGCTGCGGTGGAGGAACTCGTCTAGTTCTTGGCCGTACGCAGTTGCTAGAGGCCCAAACACCGCAACGTCGAGCGGTTGAAGCCGGTGAGAGGAGTGCGGAGGCAGTACAGCGAGTAGAATCCGATGGGCATCGCAGTAATCGATGAAGGAAGGCGTCACGTGGCTGCCGTGGCCGTCAAGCAGTAAAAGCCTCCAGTCCCGCTTCGCCTTCTCCTTTGTCTTGCGATCAAAGACTTGTTCAAGCCAGGCTAAGCCAATCTCATTGTTACTCCACCCTGTAGGGCTTGTACAGCAGAAAAGCTGGTGTTTTCCAGCCTCTAGGTCGCGTAACCAGTTGTCTCGAAGGCCGCCTTTGCCTTGATAGATGACGACAGGATCTACCCAGCTTCCATCAGCGCAGACACAACCCATAACTGTTATCCAGTCTCTGCTGCCATCTTGGAGAGCCGCTGACACCTTCTTCTGGTCCCAAAGAGCCTTTGAAAAGACTCTTTTAGAGCGTGACGTTACCCCAAGGAGGAAGCCCTTCTCATCCATATTATAGATATTATGTGGCTCAACGCTGTACTGATCGAGCTTATCGTGAAGGAGATGGAAGTAGTTACGGTAATCTTGTATATTATCAGCTTTACAGCGATCCTGATCAATACCGGTGGAGGTTTTGTTGGTGATAGCATCGCGGTGCCTTCGCAAGAAACGTGTAACCCAGGTATCTGATGGCTCCCATGGCCCAAGTGCGGCGACATATTTCTTGATCATGGCTCTTGAGGGTGGTAGCGCACGGGCTGATAGTCTCTGTATATACTTTACAAGCTGCTGCTCCTGTGGGGGGGTGAGTAACATGCGTTTCTGTGCAGCAGCTTCATGGGACCTAGTTTGGCGGTGGTGCCGGCGCGTCAAAGTTGACACCTCAACACCAAACTTTTTCGCAGCTGCGCGATATGAAAGTTGACCTTCTGGACCTTGCGAGTCAATTGCTGCAATTGCTTTTGATAGAGCTGTCATAGTGGTGGAGATATCACGCGTTGAAACTGGTGGGTTGAAATCTTGGCAATGGTGTTGGTGTTGCATTGGGTGATCTGTTGCACGCACCGACCACCTACACTATATATCGATGTCCATTGTAGCCTATAACGTCGAGCTTGATGATATCGATTGCAACTGTTTCAAATAGACGAGACGCGCCAATCTCATGTCCCATACGACGAGAGATGATTTGATGGGCTTTGTTCTGTGAGCACTCTTCGCAGTCGATCGTATGTGGTGCCACACCAGCAGGTGGTTGTTGAATGCCTCGAACGTTGTCTGCTAGGTGGTCGATAGCATCACTGCCCGCATGTGCCATCAGGACATGGAGCTGAGGTTTAGTAAGTACTCGAGGTTTGAGAGGTTGGGCTGAGTACTGAGGCCTGCGTTGATTGGTCGCAAAGGCCGCATATTGAGCAGATTGGATTGGTGGAGGCTGGGTGCGATGCACGACTAGCCAATGACCTCCTAACCGGGTAAGGCTTGCAACGTCTTCGCGAGCATTGTCGACAGCTCTATATAGAACGTTTCTTCCCGAGTCAAAATGGATGTTTGATGAGGAGAGACGGGATAGTGAGACTAAGCTCGTGAAGAAGGATTGGATTAGAGCTACGCGCTTGAGCGTCGTCGTCTTAATACCGCTTGGTGTTGACAGAGGTAGCTTGACTTCACCCCATGCCTCGATTTTCGTCTCAGCTCCTCCTGCGAAGACTATATCGTCTTCAGCTGCCGGGGTTGTCCAATTGAATTCTGCAGGGTTGTTGCAGATATGGATATCAGTGGCGGGATCTAACGTCCATGAATGGGCGAGCGGATATTGTTGAGAGAGCCTTTGGTTATTGAACGCGGAAGAGAAGACGGCATATGCTTCGTGCGAGGAATGATCAGCTAGTGGGTCTCCTGCGTCAATTTCTATCGAATCGGAGTCTGACGCTTTACTATGCTTGCTGCTGTCCCTGGTCTTGTACTTCTTAAAACGTCGGTTCTTTTCCCGAATCTTGTTTAGTACTCCGCGACTATCCTTAGTCTCAAAGTCAGCAATCTTCTTGGCTTTTTCAGGGTCTACAACGAATCCTCGTTGCTGGAGTGCTGTATCGATATATGGGCATTGGCCCCAGAAATGATTGTCGCCACAGAGGCAGGGCTTTGCTGGCTTATTTTCATTGTCTCTTGATCGTTTCTTATTGTTGTATGGAGATGGCTGGCCATTGATCGTAGCTCCAAAGGTGCCTCCATGAATATTTGCCTTTCTTGAGTAGGTAGTGCGATGATACCGCAGGTATTCGGCGAGCACGGTAGAGAGCTGAGATTGTTGAGGTATTGGCTTGCTGCGATCCGAGTTCCAGATTTCCTCAGCTTTGAATATATCGAGTGAAGCACTGGCAGCGTATGCAGCGTCAACTTGCTTGATTGCTCGGATAAGATCCTTGTGTGCTCGAAAGCCGTGTACTTCAGGTAGATCGAGCTGCTTTGCTCTACTGTATGCTGTGAGAAACTCATTGCACCAGTCTTCAATATTTGATCGTCGAGCATGCAAGATCTTTGCTGCTTCGTATTCTTTCTGTACTCGATACTCCATGTCCGAAGTAGTAGGAGAGAAGAGATCTTGGAGCGTTTTGACTTGGTCGTGGACTGTTGCTTTGTCTTTGATATGATATAGTAATTCCTGCTGTATAGTTTTAGTAATGTGTGCTTCAACTTGTCCTAACTTATCTCGAAGACGTCTGTATTCTTTGATCTCCTTGTAGTAGCTACTGCGGTCTTGATTGTATTGCAGTAAGTCTTGCTGGGATGGAAGAGTTGCAGGCGATCCGTCAGCATTGACTGTAGGCGCTGGCCTAGTAGGCTGGACGGGCTTTTGTAGGGGATTGGGTGGTTGATTGGGATCAATATATTCCCAAATGTCTCCTGCTTCGGCAATGCGTTTGACGATAAAGATCCAAAGCTCCCAATTGCTTTGTCCTTGGAGGATGATGTCTGAACGAACTGTATGCGTCGACATGATGGGATAGGTAGATTGGTAGTCAATTGATTGAGTGAATATGCGGATTAGGCCGGGCTCATAACTGTAAGCAGTTAAGGTTATAAGAAGTATTGTGTGTTGTCCTATGTATCATGATAGAAGCAAGTTTAAATACAGCATTATTAGTCAGTGGGCAACCACGTGACTATACATGGTACTTCTGGGCTTACAGTTAAGCTCACTACATTAACGCGCCGGCACTAAAACAAAACACAGTCGCGAACGGCAGCTGCCCAAAAACGCCAACTGCTCACTCCACCACAAGAATCTGAGCTAGTAAAATATATAGAAAAACTATCAGATCGCGGCCTACCACCTTCTCGAGCGATAGTAAAAAATTATGTGTCAGTTATTGCAGAATGGGAGCCCTCCAACAGCTGGGTTACTCGGTTTTTGACGCGTCACCACGACAAAATATTCATCAAAAAATCCACCAGTATCGACCGCGACCGTCAACTGGCTGATAATCCAGCTAACTATTAATCGTATTTTGATCTCCTCTATGCCAAGCTCGATCAGTATAACGTTGCGCTATATAATATCTACAATATGGACGAGAAGGGCTTTTTACTTGGCCGTATTTCACTATCAAAGAGAATCTTTTCAAAGGAGCTCTAAGATCAAAAGAAAGTACAACAATCCCTCCAAGATAGGAGTAGAGACTAGACAACAATTATTAGCTATATTTGCGCTAATAGAAGCTTAGTAGATCCTACGATAATCTACGAGGGCTCAGATGGTCTTCGCGATAACTGGCTGCGGGATCTGGTGATGGGAAAACACCGGGTTTTTTCTCCACAAGCTCGTTAGGATGGAGCAACGACGAGCTCGCGCGAGCTTGGGTTGAGCAGGTGTTTGATCAGCGCACAAAGGAGAAAGCAAAACGCGATTACCGGATGCTTCTTGTCGATGGGCATGGTAGTCACCTAACGCCTTTATTCATCGAGTATTGCTATACCCATCGAATACTACTCGCAGTATTTCCGCCTCACGCTACTCACAGCCTCCAGCCACTCGATGTTGGCGTGTACTCACCTCTGGCAGCCGCGTACAATACTGAGCTCACCAATCTGATCTACAGTAGTCAAGGCCTTATCAATATGCAGAAAAGTGATTTTCTACGCTTATTTTGGGCGGCATATACATCTGCTTTCACAGCTGACAATATATTGAGTAGTTTTCGAGCCACTGGGATCCATCCGCGCGATCCCAACGTCGTGATGAAACGCTTTAAAACACCACCACCGCGAGCCGATACAGATATAGAAATTGGGGAGGGAGGTGATGGAGATAGCTGGAGGGATCTATCAAAATTATTTGACGCTGCTGTGCCGGATACATTAAAAAATGCAGCTAAACAGCTCAAACAGGCGCTACATTCATTACAGGTACAGAACGAGCTTGTACACCATGAAAACGATGAACTGCGGGGTAGTATTACTACCAAAAAACAACGCAAATCTAATAAAAAGCCTCTCGACTTAAAGCAGCACAAAGAGTATCACAGTACTGCAGTAGTGTGGAGCCCGCGATCGGTGAGGGAGGCCAGAGCCCGCGAGGCACTAGAAAAGCAGCAACACGATGAAAAAAAATTCCAAAAAATAGGAGAGAGAGGAGCGAGCTGCCACAGCTGCTTACAAAAAACTGATGGCTGTAGAGGCACGAGAGGCTCGTGAAATGACAAGAATGGTGCGGCAGCAGGAGCGGGCTGCGAGGGCTGCACAGCTGGCTGTCGCACGCGCCCAAAAAGCACAAGATCGCGCTGCTGCAACCGCAAAAAAAGCTCGCGATAAGCAGGATACAGCTAAATGAAAAGCTTCATCAACTCAGAATGTAAAAAAAACAAAGCGGCGTCGTATTGTAGAGGCTGAAAGTGGTGGTGCTGATACATCCCGCCTGCCAAGCCTCCCACCAAAACCACCACGCGCGACCGCAATGTGCGATTACCCAGTAAATATCAGTAGATACATTTCAAATATACGATCATGCGAGTACTCCACCAAAAAATCCCGCGATAATAACGTTTTGGCAGTGGTCAAAAGCTTCATTTTTTGGCGGGTGCCCATTTTGGTGGGGTGTTGCATTGGCTGAACTGTTGCACGCACTGACCAGGTAGCTACGGTAAAAGTAACTACCGATGGTCAACTAGGTGTTGACACTCCGCATGAATTAATCGCCACTCGCAGCCTTGCGGCTGACTACATGTAAGGCGATGCTATCTTAGTCTAAAGCTTAGCTAGATACGAGTAGAAGGTTGCAATGGCAGTTCATGCATTGTGGTAGCTCTGTGAGAATTCGAGCTCGCTTCTGTTGTAACTCTGGTGGCAAAGTGTTAACGTCCGTGTAATTACATGAGTGCAGTGCGAGAGACAACCAAAAAGCCTAGTCTCAAATCTTAACAGAATAGCTCAAGCAGAAGAACAAGATAGCGCATCGTAAAACTTAGAAGTCAAAATACCTAATTTTGTTCCGGTAGCTTAGCACATCGTATTGTGTGTGGCGAAGGTCAGCACCCAATGCCAAGAACATGCTGGCTTTGGCATCTTTCCACGCACCATCGTTACAACCACATACAACCAACATCATAGCGCAAGTTTTTCTGCGCTTTTACTAGGCAAGATTTGCTAACTCGTTGTAGATCCGCAACAGCCAACGGCGGTACCCCGTACTTCGAATGATCGCACGTTGACGCCTCTCCACACCGCCCCTGACCGCACAAACATCTTTCACACAACGCGTCCATTTTCCAACTACATTGCTATTACACACAAGGGAATACTATAGTGGAAGCTCCTATTACTCAGACTCTCAACGGGCTAGGCTGGCCCATGCCAAAGTGCTGTGCAGCCTACTCGCAAGACCGTACCGACGTGATGGAGTACGCCATACCGAAGCGAGTTGTGCTCCGCTTCAAAGTTACATACGAGCTCGAGGAAAGCGCGATTAACAAGAGTTTCTTTGCTCGAATCAACTATGAGCCGGAAAATGACTACTACTCTCATTTAATGGCCGCTAATAACTCCTCTAAGATGCACATCGTCCTTGATCTGCATTGTAACACAAATCCGAGCATAGACAACCGTAAAATACCCTACGAAGTATACAAAGTCTTCAAAAAGGACGGTGAATTGTATGTCATCCTGCAATTGAAAGTGAGCTAGCTAATGAAGCAACAAAATAGTGAATTTGAACGACTTCATGGTGAAGCATGCGACCTTGCTCGCGAGCGCTGTAGGAGGGTTGGTTGGGGTACTCACCAAACTCAGTCCGATGAATTGGACGGCGTCCTTGCGTCGCATGCAGGGCATCTCCCACCTACATTCGTATCCTGAGCGTCAAGAGAGAGAGGCAAGTCTCTGAGTTGTGAAGTTGCAGGCATGCACAGTGTCTGACCTTGACGCTGTCGTGCTGTATCACACCGGAGATAATCCCCTCTCACTTGATGTTGCGGGTTTCGGCGACAGTTGAGATATGTCGTGGCTTGAATAAAGCACATGTTAGACGTAAAAACGATCAGAGAAGAATTGACAGAACGGTGGCGTGGGTGTGTTTGCTAGTAGAAGCAAGAATGGTTCGCCAGCGTTGCAGACAAGTGCGGGGCATTGCTATATGCACGTGGAAGAGGCTGCAGTCTCGACCGTGGACATGTTTCATAAGGCTACGTGGTTATCCGATCCCTCTTCTTCTCCTTCAAGGTACGCATCGATACAAGGATATGTTTCGCTTCCAGGCTTTGAGCGCGCCTTCACTGTAGTCTTCATTGCATCCACCAAGGCTTCTCTAGGGTATCCATCGAAGTAAACCATCCAACCAACTTTTTCTTCCACGTCATCGTTGAAATGACATGCGACGCTATTAGCAATTAAACGTCTAAGCGGCGATATAGAAGGGGTGACATGGTAGACAATCTGAACACTATTAATTCCTGAGTACTACCCTGAACTCTTTATCGCCGCTTGCACAGTTCTCACTATGGCATTTTTATACTTTACGTCGAGGATCTTCTCCTAGGACGTATGCTTCTGCAAGCATAATGAAGACTTTCTCTGCTTCTTCAGGCGCCTTTTCACGCATGTCTTCGCCATCATTATATAACTTGATCGGCATGTGATTAATACATAGTCATCTAATATAGTGGCCAACTGTTCACAGCGTCATCTGGAAGATCGATGATATCTGGTTATTCTCTCAATTCAGTCCACTTTGGCTCCATAACTCTTTGAAAAAAAATCCCGAGCTCTTGCAAAGGACACCGCGATAGACATTGAGGGCTTCCGTTTCACCGCCACGTTTCGTAGGCCTTAGCTTTGATGATTGGGCCGCTCGGCCTAGCCTTAATCAGTACGTAGAAAATAAACCAGGCTGCACAGTGCTTGACTCCATATCGCTTGCCACGTGCGATTCCAGATCTGTAACTATGATTATTCTGGGGTCTCCGTTTAGTTGAACTCTGGCATTGAGGGAGCGAGCGGGGTAAGTACAACAATCTTCTAGTAGGAGGAATCAGCGTCCCTAACAAGTGCGGGGTACGATAAGCCACAGAAGCTGCAAACTAGACCCTGAACGTGCACGAGGCTGTCCAGTTATTGGTCCAAATGCAAATTGCGCATTGACGGTGTAAGGTAATGTCCATCCCTGGGTTACGGGACGCTCCCCGAGACGGGACGAACTTGCACTTCAGACTTTCGGATTGTCGCTTCCGCGATTTTACAAAGCCGTGATTCTTACACACAGATCTATGGTTACTGTTGCTCTAGGCAGACAGCCTCCGAATAGAATCCTCGCAATATTGCTCATGTTGGCGATCTCTTCCCGGAGACTGTTAGGCGTTCCCTTTCCGTTTCACTCCTGTCCATTCGCGAAATTTCATCTCTATCGGATGTTTGGAGGTCCAGAGGGGAAGTAAAAAGAACCAGGATAGTTTTCTCAGCGTTGGAAGCTGTTTTGATATTAGGAGCATGGATGCCGGGAGGTTCCTGCTTTCATAGATGCTCTGATCGTTTCAGGCTGCTGACACATTGTATCAAATTCCCGCCAGATCCCTATTTTCAATGTCTGCAAATAAACGTGGCGCTTTGGGCGCGTCTACGGCATACAAGGCGAAATAGGCTCTGCAGCATTATGTCCACTCACACAACAGACACGATCCATGCATATGGGACCAGACACAACGCCGACAGTATACGCAGCAGAGCCACAAGGCATCAGCTTAGCACTGCAGATCGCCCAAGAGTATGCGAGCCCAAACGGCGTGCGATGAGACGTCGCTATATATACAGACAATCAGGCTGCTATCTGGTCCAACGCCAGGGCGGAAGGACGATCAAGCGCCTATATTCTTGCGGATATCGCGCAACAAGTTCAGGAGCTCCAGGATAAGGGATGAACAGTGACTGTCCATTGGATATCAGCCCACTTGGGCATACCCGGAAACAAGGTTGTAGACAAAGCGGCTAAGGAGGCTATCGGATGGAGGGACGACGACCGCAGAAGCTCATCAGCAGATGCGCCTTGGTAACTCATATGCCATAAGGTCGACAGCGAAAAGCTGGTGCAAGACACAAGTAGAGAGGGCATGGGTAGCAAAGTGGCGTACGGACGCAAAGGGTCGAGCAATCTACAGATATACACTGATATCCACTAAAAAGGTACTCCGGCTCCACAAGGGGCTCACTAAACGAGAGAGCGTGCTGCTAGTACAGCTACCGACTGAGAAGATCAGATTCATCAACTTCCTCTTCGGCCGAAGAGTACCACATGTCACCAGCCCGCGCTGCGACTGCGGAGCGAGTCGACAGACCGTCGCGCACATCCTTCTCTATTGCAGCAAGCGCAGGAATCTCAGGAACCGTATCTTCGCCAACCTATCCGAACGAGACAACCTCCGGGCCATCCTAAGCACGCCACAGTTAGCCACAAAAGCTATCGAGTATGTAGAGCAGACGCAGATCCTTGGGCAAAACGGGGATCGCACGCGTGTAGACAACAGCCGAGCGCTGGGGGAAGACTGTAGGTACAATGGACGCGACAGACGAGGCAACGCGCCTCTACGAGCCTAGAAACACAGCATTCAATTAGCAGAATCACTGTCTAGATAAGGTAGGCGCCATAGTTTAGATAGTGATGAGAGGAAAACGACAGGACTCTGGGGGGAGATGTGGTCCCTCTGGGATGAAGTGGGGCGGCGCGGATCAACGTCCGCACCGTGTCAGATGTCTGCCAAGCCTGCCTACTGGGTATGGCTGCACTTCGCGGCTGCAATTATGTAGAACTCGATGAAACGAAATGAAATTAAATCAGATCATTATGCGCTTCTAGCTTAGAGTGTCCTTTTTTGCCGCAATGCCTCACGACGCCCTCAGGTGATTAGGCGGCCTCTACACTGTAGACCTTGCCCAGTATTATGGGCAAGGCAAGGCAACAGACAGATCCCTGAAACCCCGAGGTGAAAACTAGGCAAAGGCCTTCGAAAGGCGCCATCCCGAGACGGCAGCGAGACGGGTCACTGCGCTAGACCAGAACCGTCACAAGACGAATATCGCCAGCAAGATGACAAACTGGTTCGAGATGATAGGAAGGGTGTTAGGCGATCCAGCCATCCTGGCGGAGAACGTCTATAATATGGACGAGACCGGGGTCGTGCTATCCATGCTTGGCTCTGTAAAGGTGCTCGTAGGTAAGGATGACAAACGAACCCATAGAGGCGCGCGCGAAGTGAACGACAGTTGCTGCTATCGAGCGCATTAGCGCTGACGGTAGGTATCTGAACCTTGTAATCATTCGGCCGGCTACTGTTCACCAAAGTAGCTGGGCTAAATTAGAGAGCTATTAGTAACGCATCTTACTACATAGCATTATTGGTGTGTGCAATCTGACGATATGTCTAGTTCTAACGAGTGTCGTAGTTTACGCTCACAAAGTAGATCACTCACTATTTTGTTCTCATGTTCTCCGTAACAATCTTCACACTTTTCCCGCGCCGATGAGGGGAACAGCTTGCGGGTTGAACCATCCGTCCGGACATCATTCAAATCGTCCAATAACAAGTGCTTAGTCTTCGGGAAGCCAGCGGTAATACACAGGAGAACGTGTTCCCATGCAGCTCTCTCGTTGTCGCCAGGTAACAATATTACTGAGTCGAGCCACAAAGTACGCAGCGTTAACGCTATTACTCCGAGAAATTCAAGAAGTGTAGAGGAGGCTGTTGCTATCGAGGTATGTAACGTTACAATTGTCGGCCAAGGCGTTCCTATAGCGAGCTGAGCTGATAAAACTTGCTTCGTTTGGCGACGATCGGAGATTTCTTGATAGCTTTCCTCTCCCGTATCAAAGTACGAGTGGAAATTGCCAAAGGCCAACGTCACATCTTCCAGATGCTTGCTAAGACGAAGAAACTTCGACAGAGGTTCAACGATTGCATCAAGGCTTCCGTTCGAATGGCTTTCAACAACGTTGAGATCAGTGCACTTAACATGACCGGTAACGTTTTGCAAGGTGTCCAGTTGGGTCGAGTAGTCTTTTATCGCCGTATCATTGACACCTTGGTTTGATTCCTGATCTGCTACTGCAGCGTCCTAGTGGGTTTCCCTCAATCGCCTGATCTTCCTATGGCCGAATCCTTCCCATCGATGTCGCAAACGTGCTGGGGTCCAGAAACCGGGACCATAAATCTCGAAAGAGATAGTTTTCAATATTTCTCAAGACTATACGGAACCTAGCGTTTGCAGAAAAGGAGCCAAGTGCAAAGAATCGATATCATGTTCGATTTCTTCAGAACACGCCCATGTCTCGTTGTGGGAGTCATCATCGTTTTTACGAAAGCATAATCCTCTCAATTTACACTTCAAGCCCATTTCATCGTATCTTGTAAGTTCGTGCCAGAACGTAGAAAGATCAAGCATCATCTCCAAGGACCGTGCCACGCTTCTCAGAAAGTCGCCTTTGTTGGATTGTAGCATCGTCCGGTCTTTTTCCTATTCATTGTATAGAGCTTGTTTCTCGGCGGATGTCATGTTTGCCCATTTTGTGCTTGCCATTGTATGTTCATCTCCACTAGCATCATCGCTGCTAATTTCATCCGTGAATCGTAGACTTCTTTCCCAGCTTTCGCGGAATGAAAAGGCCTGACATCCCCTTTCAAGTCCTTGTCGGATAACGATTGTTTTTACGTTGCAGGTTAGTGTTGTACGAGCA
Source organism: Bipolaris cookei (assembly GCA_002286855.1). NCBI lineage: Eukaryota > Fungi > Ascomycota > Dothideomycetes > Pleosporales > Pleosporaceae > Bipolaris > Bipolaris cookei. The sequence goes on from NRSV01000120.1 coordinate 45,103, forward strand.
CGAATGCACTGAAGGGTTCGTACAGTTTGCTCTGGGAACGAGAAACGAACAGTCTTGAAGACTAGAGCGGTAGCTGTACACCTAAAGGCTTTATTGACGCATCGCCACTCCTTGAGGTTGGGCAGGTCAAGGCAGTTATAGAAGGAAACCCAAAGTTCTGGTGGTAGGTCCATTCTTACACAATGTAATGCGGTACTAGGTCTTGAGATGACAAAAATCGAATGGGATGGGCACGTGTTGTTGCGATGGTTTCCGGTATTGCTGGCTTGCGTGCTGTGAGCTGTGCCGATAAGCTTGCAACATAGCCTTTGCTCTATACAGCTTTGACAGATCGCCCCACTGGTGTCAAACATGGGTAGCCTGAACATCAAATCGATATTTTGCGCCTCGCAGTTGAGCCCCTGAACTCCGCGCCTCCACTAATCTACCTTACAGGATTTCATGCAAAAATCCTGTAGAGGTTAACGTGTCTTACTAGCATTTGTTTCGCTACCATTCTCTGAGACCGATACCACGTCTGATTCAGACTGCATCGCGTTCGACTTAGACAAGACCATGGGCACTTATAGATCCCAATCCGAGTGCTCATCGTGCAGTATGCTGCACTCGCCAGCGAATGTGTTTGCGCGCATACTCACTTCAATACTTGTCGGTGTCATTTCTAGATAATGTTATTATCATTCCATGTCAGCACCACAGTCATGTGTTGCACAGCCATAAAGCTTAGCTTGTTGGCTCAAGGTAAGTAAATCAAGCACTGGAACAGGACACGTGGGGTAAAATGCCAAGAGCTTACTACTACTACCATCTTCCATTGCAAGAAGCGAACACCAATCCCGAACGAATGTAAAGATCGAAGATGATTATTACACCACACTGGCGTCTGTAGATCAAGAGTACATATGCTGTATGGCTCTGTGTACGCATTCCCGCATAGCAAAGAATATATCGATAACACACACACAATTTATTTACGCCCGGCGGCCGAGCCGAAAGGGCTACTAACGCTAGTCTAGCTTTACACTTCCTATGCTACGTCTTGGTCTCCTTAGCCCATATGTCTTCTTTTGCCCACTTCTTTATATAGCTTATTATCCAATCTAGAGTCCTTATTCATTACCTTAACACGCCTCTTCTCTATCTACGATCGCTCCTCATCAAGTGCTCGTGGGTTAGTATTGCTGGTGGCAGACTGGCTCAGAGTCGGCATCTCTAAGAGATTCTCCAAGTGTTCAACGTCCTATCTTCGGCGGCTAAAGCGCTGTCTGCTGTTGGTTGCACGAGGCTGCTGATGAGTTCATGTTAGTATCTATAGTTTACCTAGTAGTTAGTTAGGCATTAGTTTGCATCTAATCTTCGTGTTGCTATTGCGAATCGTATCGTCGCTCGCACCGCATCCATGTCTGGCGCCCATTTCGCGTCATCTGTCGCTGCTTTGCCGCCTAGGTGGAATGACATGTTTCCTCTGCTTATTTGCGTGCACTGCAGCATTTCTATTCGTTGTGTCGTCCACTTTCGGCAACGGAACAGAAAATGCTCCACCGTCTCTGCTGCCTGGCCGCATTCGCATTGGTCTGTTGTTGATGCCTTGATTCGGTATCGATACGTGTTCAGCTGCGCCATGCCTGTTCTAAGCTGGGCAAGTACGCTGCTCTCTTTCCGCGAAAGCCCGTCGTAGAGTTGTCGTGTATGCTTTCCTGGCAGTGCTGCGTCGATTCGTTTAGAGTATGCTCCCACGTCTACTGGTACCTTCTTAACGATGCCTTGCTTACGTGCTATGTTGTGCGTAGTGGATCGCATTCTAGGGAGCTGTGTCTGTGGCCTAGTGTTTGGCCTAGTTGCTGTCTTCGCCTCTCGCTTGGCGAGGCTTGCGAGCTCATTCTCTTCGCTTGCAGGTAGCCATAGCACTGTCACTGTGTTACCGTCTCTTTTTAGTGTTTGTACGGTTTTGTAGAACCGGCTGATGTAGCCTTGCCCGGACTGCTGCCGCGGTCTTCTAAGTGTGAGCACCGCTGCTTTGTTCCTTGTTATTAGTACGATATTGCGAAACCTTAGCTTTGGCAGCCTGCTCAACGCTTCAGCCATTGCTGATAGCTCTGCCGAGTACGGGTTCTGTTCCTCTCTCTTGCCCAAAGTAACGGAGAAAGCTTGTGTTTCGTACTTCTGTATGCTGATCGCGCCTCCCATGCCGACTACTCCGTTCCGCGCCGAGCTGCTTACGGCGATGCGTACCGCCCGGTTCGCCTCGAGGCTCTGTGCCGCGTTCTCCACTACGGTCTGCACTCTCTTCTCCCATGGTGCCAGGACGCCTGGTAGGATCGTCTCCATCTGCTCCATCTCTATGTCTTTAAGCGCTTCTGCCACCTGGAACAGCGGCGAGCGGCACTGTCTTCTGAACTTTCGCATCCGCGATGTGTTTCTTCGCAGTGGGTTCGTCTCAGGCAGCGCGTGGATGTCGGTCCACAGTTTAACTGCCCGCTTCCAGAACCGCTCTTGTGCACTTGGGATGTGCGCCTCTGCCTCTGCCACCCATGTCGCTACCGTGCTGAACGTCCCTTGCAATATACACACACAATTTATTTACGCCCGGCGGCCGAGCCGAAAGGGCTACTAACGCTAGTCTAGCTTTACGCTTCCTATGCTACGTCTTGGTCTCCTTAG